>JAVQJL010031691.1:0-16268 GCA_036024295.1 Nannoperca obscura | reverse complement strand
GGAAGAGTTGTTGTTTGAACAAATAACATGGAGGAGGAGGAGGAGGAGGGAGGGAGGGAGGGAGGAGGAGGAGGGAGGGAGGGAGGGGGGTGAGGAAGAAGGACAAAAACACAGCATCTTTAGATTTGCACATTGTTATCACAGCGATGTCAGTGCTGTGACTGTAACAAGGAGAAGACAATGAAAATCTTTACTTCTAAGCAGACATCCTTAAATTCAACTTGCCAGACAGGATTTTTTTTTTCTCCCCAAGCACACAAGTGAAATTTCCATCGCTGGTGATAGCTATGTTTTGTTGGAGGGGTCCCGTTATTGAAAATGAATGACCACCCTTCAGCCAATCAGAATAGCATATTCACCCAGGTCATGTTATAATGTAAAATATGTTCTACAATCAATGCATATGCACACTGCAATAACTGTAATGAAAATGAAGATGGTCTTCAGATTGCTGCTGGACCAGATCCTATCATCATTATGACACCTGTGAGAGAGTAGAGATTGAGGGAATGCAGGAGGAATACATTTTGGAAAGATGGAGAAAAAGAGAAAGGAAAGATGAGAATGGGGGAAAGGGAGATCTACAGTATCGGCATTATTGTTAAATACATACAATCACAGGCAGAAAAATGCCCAAAGACCTGCTGGAGTGGCAGTACTTGACTCGCCACTCTTATACTCCTCCATCCCTCCAGAATCACTTTCATAGCGGGTGTACTAGTGCATAAAGTCTTCCATGGCTGAGACCTGACAGCCTCAGATGCCAAAAATCCATCTTCCAATGCAATTTAGCACAGAGGGAGCTGGGAAGATGGGGAAATTATACAGGACTTGAGTCAGAGTTTTAAGGTAGCAGTGGAGGTCCACAGACACATTTGAAATGATGACAGGTTGCAAGAATCTGACAAGTCAAAAGTTAGTGACTCCAAAAATAAAATTTCAGTCACTTTCTTGAGACCCTTGTGACAAGCAAAGTATTGAGGTGCTGTCGCGCTACTTGTCTTTGTTTCCATATAGGCTCAAGATAACTAGCCCCCCGACCAATTTTCCTCTGAAGCCTTCTCATTTCTCACCTCAACTGAGGAAAATGACAGAGATAAAACAATGCCAACTGTTGAAAATTTACTCAGTGGAATGGAATCGTATTGTCAGTACAGTATGAGTGAATTATGAAAAAGAAAGTGCACGAGTGGATGCATCTTTTTCAAATGAAAATGTGTTTTTAGAGTTTATCAAGATTTTTCAAGGTCTGGTTGGGAGTGAGCTTTACTCTTGTTTGAATGCAATTACAAAATGGGAGGTATAATGCTTAGAAATATCAACCCCCAAATATTTATTGAGTAATTACATTGAACATGAATACCCCATTGTACTTTTGCTGCTGAGGAAACTTCAAGGTTCTCTTACGACAATCATCCACTGTTACTGTAGCAGTGAAAGATGTTTTTTTTTTAGGATTCTATTCTAAAGGGCAGTCTGGAAAATACGTTTGGAAAATAACTAATCTTTAAACCCAAATTATGCAATATGAATCAAACCCCTTCGTCCCAAATACACATACACCACACTTACTCCTGAACTCTGGGGGCTGATCTCCTTTGTGGATAAACAATACATACATGTTCCAGTCAAAAATAAATAAATAAACAGATGCTCCAGAATTTCAGATCTTGCCTTATAATCATTACATTAAGATGTTTTCTTTAGTATCAAAAGTAATCCAGGTGATTGTAGTCTGTAATTTATTGTTACAGACCAAACACAAACAGCAGCTAAAACAGCCATTTGGTGTTCTGTCAGCTTTACTTCAAGTTTGGCAGATATTTTCAAAGGTGCAACTCAAAAAAGATTTAGCTGTTTTCTTATTTTCAAGCTTTACATTTTAAATATTTCTTTGTATGTCCTCTTCAGCAGAGAGTGAAATGTTTATTATTAAAATATACTCTATGAATCTTGATGAAATAAAAATTGTTTGATGTGAGAAAAATATTTAAAATATTTACCCCTGTGAAAAGTTTTGAAGAGATCTCTTCATTAATTTAAAGTCTAGATGCTAAAAATACCAGTAGTTGAATATATTTTATATTTTGGAAATTAAGCTCCTGTTTCATTTCTGAATGTACCAAAAAACTGATGTTCATTGCAGACAACAACTTAGCTGGTGTGAGTCAAGGCAATTACTGCAGATCAGAGCCAGGAAAACACATCACTTCACATAGTGGTGATAATAGCCGAACACAATTGGACTGGATATATCAATGATACAGCGTGGTGGTTAATAGATTGATGAAACAGATTACACAAAACCACTGAAAACAAATTGATTACCCTCAGTGGACAATAACATGCATTTCAGTGGCTGTTAATTTGAACATTAAATACAAGCTTTCCTTCTTGGGGCTCTGTGAGCAAGCCAAGTGTAATGTGGGCAAAGTGCTCTTGTCCCTCAGAGGAACACATGACCCAACTGTCAGATGCCAAAATGCCAAAGGCTTGATTGACAGTCTTGTGTTAAACTGCATGTTTGAACTCATTAGCACATTAAGGCCTTGCTACATGGAGCACCCCCATTCATGGTGTATTAATGTTGTACAATTTCATTTTTTCAACTCGTCACTCAAAACTGCACCCATGTGAACATGTGGAAATGAAATAGCAAATTTTTTTTTAAAAAGGTTATCCATTGAAACTTCAACTTTAAAAAATAAAAGGTTTCATATTCTGTATCAACACAATGTTTTTACCACTTGCAGGACATTTAGATTAATGGTACAAACACATACATTTGCTTACATACTGTTCATGCATAAAGTGGTGCCCGCACCCAGATAGACATGCACATAAACACACATACACACAAAGCACATCAGTCAAAAGTCAGCATGGGTTCTTTCTTCACAACAGCTGTAATTCCAGTCTCAATCATAGCACAGTGCTGAGAGCTCAACATCAGTCAAGTTCGCCCTCTCCTATTCTCACATCTGTCACATCAAACAATCATGTTGAACTTTAGGGTTAAAAAAAATCTTTCAAGCTTTGCTACAATAAAAGGCGTCCGGACCATATGGGACATATAAACACGTGTTCGTGCCAGGCTTGTATTTGGTGGCAAAAGGTAAGCTCTGGGACAGAAGTGCAAAAATATACTGATACATCCTCAATGCAATGTGTAGACGGTAATACCTTAGTACAGCGCAGGTTTCAAAAAGAATTTGCTTTTCAGAGACAAATTCTTGCATTTTCCTTTTTAAGTTGTGACTGTCACCATAATGCATTGTTCATAAAAGTGATTGAAATATGGTGTTATAATCCTCAGTGGCATTCTAAAGAGGGCTAGTGGCAGCCTCAGTGTACTCTTCATTCTTAACTAATAGGGACAGCACATGGCTGGAAGCTGTCGCCTTGTTGGTCCCTGTTTGACAATGAGGCATTTCTATCCCAACTGAAAATGCTCGGTCAATAGCCAGCCTCAGTATATACTACATACTGTGCGAATGGTAGTATTTCTTTTTTTTCTTTGATATAATGTGCTCTGTGGAGTCTTGTGTCATATGTGCAGCAGAAAATCATAGTTTTCTGTTGTGCAAGACCTTGCCCTTGTATTTTTCGCAATATGACATATTCTCCTGTCGTTGATAGTGCTGAGGAGGATGCTCAGACAATTTAGTCCAGTGAGAGTGACAAGAAGATGGCCTTTAGCCTAATGAGACTTTGACAATTAAATTCCACTCTGACACACTTTTCCACTCAGGTTATAAATAATTAATTTGAAGAAGTAAGCAGTCAAGAAAATGTCACATCTCATTTGGCTGCGCTGAGCGACAATGATGAGACCGAGACACACGGCTTACAGGATACTATTGGAAGGCTAGATATCCTGTTTCACAGTGACACAGATGTGTTAGTGAATCTCAGTAAGAGAAGTGATGTTCAAAACAGGTATTTATTTATTTTTTATTTCTCTTAACTCACATTAATCGTTAGTTAAATTAAGTGTACTCTCACTTTATGGGTCTTTTTCAATGAGAATAAGTGACTATGCCACAGAGCTATTAGTAGTTTAGAAGATTGAATAGTAGAGGAAATACATGTCTGATTAAGTATAGTCCAATGCTTAGTTATTGCTGAGTTTAGTTTTAAAGACACATTTTCAGCATACTTTTTTATTGTTCTTCATTCTGTTTTGATTTTGTTCTCCAAAACAACATCTGACCTCAAATGACAAAAAGACATAATCAACTGAAATTGCAAGAATGAATATATACTGTCGTCTCATGAGGCTTGACGACAGAAGTTGTTGACATGCAATCAAAAGCATGTCAGATGCAAATGATTTGCACACTGTTGTCTTTCACAGTGAATTGTCACAGAGCAATTCCAACCATCATTCTTTAAAACAATCTCTTTCGCAAAGGTTTTGTGAGTAGACTGACTGTATTGAGCCTTCAGTATAGATGAACATCCGTCTAACCCTCCATTCAAATGCACTGTATGATGCAAGTCAATGCAAGTCAATATTTTACGGGATTTCACTGAAATTACTATGCATGTCTTACAGGGTCAACATACTCCAAAAATCCTGAGCTTTCCCTGCCTGTGTGAACGGCTGCTTCTCCCTTCCACCCCCTGCATTTGATGATGGAAATATATTCCTCTTTCAGGCTGACATAGAGTATCGTACAGGTCATATCAGTCTTTTGATCCAGCAGCCATTAATAATCATGGGGTATGAAATAACTAGACTTGCATATAGTCAGTCCCATTAATAAATGATAGCTCTGATCCAATTAAAAGGCTTTGCAAAGGAGGGTTTCTTAGGGTGTCCTCACAGAACATTTTTTGTAGGCATGCAGGCCTGTAAATAATCAAGCCTTGGGCAATCCAGCCCTCAGTGCCCAGGAGATGCAGGCTGTGTCAACAGTGTGGCACTGTGCTGTCACCACATATCACTCCTGAGCCTTCTCACAGCCCTCAGCTGTGTGAAAACACCACAGCCCTTATCTTTTCCCTCCTTACCACGCCGCCATGTTAGCCGTAGAGCATACACACCGGAGCCAACCAACCATACAGGCTCCCGTTTTCCTTTTCTTTTTTTTCCCATACACCTTGTTTGCCTGCTCCATTTGGCTTCCTTTCTGTTGTGTTTTGAGCTGTGCAAACAGAATACTGAGTTTTGAATTGGTGGATATATCACCATGAATACAAGCAGGTATATTGTAGAACTTAGAAACTTGTCCCTCTCTATTACCATTAATCCCTTCCAAATTTACAATAAAATGTGTAAATGTAATACTGTTATCAGTCACTCATGAATAAATGCATTGTTCTGACTCTGTTTAAGCCACTGTTCCTGCTGATATCCCTAAGAGCTTTAACTAGAATATAAGCTAGTCACTTTTCTTGCATCATAATAAAATACTTTCTTTATGCCATATTTTCGTTTTTAATGAATGCATCGGACTCGTCTTAGCTAACACATATTGTCAACCACTAAATCTGCCATTAAGAATGTGTGATTAACACCATTGTGGTCGTTGGTGGTCATGCTTTTGTTTGTATGTTATGTGTAGACTGGTCTTTTAACAGCACATACAAATGACGCCTTATATGAAAATTCATGTGACTTGCCATCATTACTGGAACGGACACGCTCATCCAGGTTGGCGTTTAGCTTTGTGCCCGAGGCTTCATGATGCCCTAAAATTTGAGCCATAGTGTGTGTAGAGCAGGCTGTGACCTTCTTATACAGAAGCGTTAATACTCCAGAACAATATGACGGAACATTGGAACAAAATTATCTTAATTAGTGAAGGAACTCATTCTGTCTCACACCAGCAGAATCACCAGTCTACCAGACCACTCTCCAGCACCTTATTATCACGTAATGACTTCCATTGAATTAAACATGTCAGCCTTTAAATGCAGAATGAGATACAATGCTGAATATAATACAGTGGCTGGTGACACTGTGTTCATGCTGAATCTGAGATTTAAAATTATTAGGTATGAGCTGTTTTGTGCATAATGCACTCTCTCACTGAATGAAATGTTGATCGCACAACTGCATTTAACCATGGCCAAATTAGCATTTCTCACTTACTAAAACATGAAAATCTATATTTTAAGCTAGGAAGAGCTGCCACTCAGGCATACATTTGACATTGTCATGAGTGTTCTTGACTTTCAAATGAATGTAATTCCATTTTGATGTTTTGATGAAACACAAGCAAGGCACAAACTGCCTAGTAAGTAAATGGTAGCCCACAAAGTTTTACATTTCTATAATGTGCCACAAGCTGCTGAGCAAAACCCCTAAGGTAAAACAATGCAATTGTTTTGCAAACTTAATAATGTTTTGCATTAACTTTAGAATAAAATGTAAACTTTATTTACACTAAACCCTACAATGAAAATATTTTCAAGGTTATAACAAAAGATTAATAATGAAAGATTTAGATTGGCATAGTGCTTATGATTCTTCTGCTTCTGTAATTTTAATCAGCGTTGGATGACGAGGAAACAAGCACAATAGCCAGGGTTGAGGTTCATTAAAGCTTTTAATTCATTTACTTCAAATCATAAAACCTTCAACAGAAAATATTTCAGCTCTTAAATTTATGCTGATTTGATTGAGGTGAGAGTGAATTTACCAACTGTGTAGACAACAACACGTTTTCTTTTTTTCCCCCTGTACATCCTACTTACACCAGTGTAAACTCATTGCAATTCATGTCATAATATACTTGATTAGAAGCACACACAGTTGCAGGCCTCGGGTACAATTAAGATACTTGTTCTTGATGACTTATTTGCCCCATACAATAATTGACATATCCCTAAAATGCAAGCAAGGCATTAACTCAGAGACAAAAATAGACGTGGGTGTTATGTATTTATTGATGAAATAATCATCAAGCTGCAGTTCATTAGACCCTGCTTTATGTTTCAGTTTTAATTATTGGCCCTGGAAGATGTAACATGACAGGATCTTTAATCACCTGAGACAGAGGCTGGCTTCAAAAGGACACCTTGCTGACACGCTGAGCAGGGAATGCGTCTGCAATGCAGATTCACTGATCTCTATGAGTACATGTGTCACATCACCTTGATAATTAACAAAGGGATGTGTCAATTACCACCGGGCAATCAGGAAAGCCGTGCCAGCAGGTGGGTTCCAAGGATGGGAATTTCAATTGTAGTTCCAGCATCTCCGCTGCCAATCAAAGGCGTACTAACCTCTGCATATAGGCGAGTGGAGACCACCAGCATCAGCAGCATTCCCACAGCAAATATTCAAAGAAGGGCAAATTGGACTCGGCTCAGTGGAGCAAGGAGGGCACAGAGAGAACCCTTCTACTGCCTTGTTGTGCCCATACATACTGCGTGTCTTCTGTTCCCACAGAGATTATCTGCATTTCAGCCTCATATGACTCACCTAAGACTAGAGGGTTACAACAAGACTTATAAATCTTAACCAGTTTTGAAATGCATTGCATCACACACAGTGATTTCACAGAATCACTCGGAGATTTGTTTTTGCTCGCACCAGAAAATAAGGTGTTTCTGCAGGGGAGCAACCACAGTGGAATGAAGGTAAAAGTGCTGCAGTTAACCTAGTAGTTTATTAGTTTTTGCGAAGGAGTTTCCAAATTGTCCTACCTTTTAATGTAATCAGTGATTAGAATTGTGACTTAACATTTCTGGGTCACTTCATTCTAATCTGGGCTCTCATTTGCTGTTGGCAGTCCTCACTGAAATGCATCTCTCTTTCTGCCACAATACAAGACCAGTGCAGATGTGGGCTGCAACGCATATGACATGATCAAAAATACACAGTAAATCACACTGTGGATTTGTTTGTATTTCATGCATGCTATGCAGTCTATTGGCTTTGCCACCTACAGAGTGTTTTCTTGTGTGCTGCAACCCCACCCTGCATGCAACTTTCATTCTGCAACTAAAAGAGCAACACAACACTGATACATTTAACCCCAGTCAGGGTTGACCTCATCTGTGTTTCATATAAGCTGTGTCTATCTTATGATGCAGTGCGGTTGAGGGTGAGCCTGTGTAAAAAAGAGATTGGGTTTCAGTACATCATTTTGTGAAAGGCAAGTGGATCTGTCGAACTTGTTGAAAACCAGCTTAAACCCTGTGAATGTTTTCCATTTATTCTTTCAAATGATATGATGTATACGTCTTTGAATACCTACTGAGTGTATTTATCATCAAATATCTGGAATAAGGAGAAGATTGAGTATGCATATGCTATTTTTCAAGCAGTTGTGCTTCTATGAGTCTGCAGCATCACTCAAGTTTAGTAAAAAGTTGCTTCACTGAGTAACCCTGCCATACAGCCAATTAAGCGGACATCGTGTCTGGTTTGATTTTTGTCAAAGTGATATGAATTTCGTATCGTAGCAAAGTTGAAAGAGTGGATTAAGTTGATACATTAGGTGCCTTCACTTTTTGGTCACAAACTCTGAACAGCGTCAGGTTAATTAGCTGTGTTGTCACAAATTCTGCCTGACGAATGGTGACCGTGCATGTCATGACAAGGATTATAATTCATGATTTTGCAGATCTACAACTTTAAACAGAAAATATATTAAATAAACATGATTGTCATAACAATGAGAGGATTGTGGGTTAATTTTTTAAATAGAAGTGAGTGGCTTGTAGATTAGAATTAATAATTTCCTAAACTGATTAAAAGCATACTTATTTATGTATAATGCAGTATATACAGGGCATACTACATTTAGTTTCGTTTACTAATTAATATCTAACTAAGATGTTGCTTAAGAAGATGCTAATGTATACATGAGAAGGATCTTTTCCTCTTTTTTTCTCACATACACACTATTTGATTTTCATCTGTACATTTTAGTGTTTATATACTATTTAATCCTCCTTTCTTTTGTTACCAAAATGACTTTATTTCCCCACAGGGATTGTTAAAGTTCCATCCCCCTCTTTCCTTTTTCCTTTCTAAATCTCTCCTTTTCTTTCTTTTTAAACAATGTTCAATATTATTAGTTTACTGTAATGGATTTTTTTATGTTGGCTTTGAAGATAAATCATTTGAGTGGGCTCTTAGCAAACTCTTGATGACAACCGGGCAGACTAAAGTAATTTACATGGCCATGCAACTACATAGATTGGCAAATAAAAGCTATATAAATGGCCCAAGTCTATTCCATACATGAAATAAGCTGTTGAGGAGATGATTCTCATTCATCACTCGGTTTTTAAATTCCTTATGTAAGTGTTTTTTTCATGAAGAATTAATGAGATGAAAAAGCCAGCATAAAACTCATGAAATTAGAGAGGGAAAAAAATCACCAAATAGTTGAGATCATTGAATGAATTCAAAACTCAAAGAGATTTCGTGCTATCATGTAGCCTCAAATGTACCTGTTCAGAGAGCTGCCCGAACTGGAAAACATCTCACTCCAGATACCAGGCACAGGAAAGGCATGTGGGAATTCAGTACATCTGTACTGGAACTCACGTCAGTAAAGTGGACAAAAAAACGTGTTTTGCTTTATGCCATGTGCCATATGATATTATCATTGGATGGTGTTATATATGCTAAAATAAATATATATGCTGTACTCTTCTATACAACTACTTACACAAAATAGCAATTCACACAATTGTCAGCAAAGACCCCAAGACTGCAGTATGTTCACTTAGAACAGAACAATATTGTTGGCTAATGCCCATACTACTATTTTCTTTAGGTAATTTCATCTAAGGTTTTTAACAATTCAATTCATAATGTATACAGAAAATACAAGAGTGAATTCAGTCCCATGTTGGATTAGCAATAGGATCTAGCAGGTCAAGCATTTAATCAAGACAGCTGACCCGAAGTAAATGTTAGCGTAAATATTTTGAACTTGTTGTTAAAGCTGTTATTGTATCATGTGTTGCCTGGCACTTGTCTGCATTTAGTGAGAAGGCAGTAAAGTCTGTCCAGTCTGTCCGTGCTGTCCAGTAAAGTCGAAAAGCCATTAACTCATCTTATGCATTTAATGTCACAAAACAAACATTTTTCACATCGAATCCAAAATGCTAAACAAATCCAGCCCTGAGATACATTACCCAGAGTCCCCAGCTGAAGGCCTGGCTACTTCAGAAGTGGAAAGCTGTGTCTTTGAGGAGAACACAGCCTCCTGTATACTCATTCAGCTTCAGGGGACAACAGTGAGTTGATGCAGTTCCCCATCGGAAGTGACAATCCTGACAGAATAAAAGTAATGGCAGCCCTAAACAGTGAGCAATGGATCTGACAAACATTTAGATGCTATCTCCCTGTTACAGTGAAAAACTGTGCTGCTACTCCTACCACACCAGTGTAGCCATTGGCAACACCAGCCAGACATGTAATCCCTTTGGACAAGAGAGCACCTCATCAAGCACAGGCCCAAATCAAAGTAATTGACAAAAGCAGGGAAATAATGAATAGACCACGACTGGATAACCAAGCGTTTTTATCAGAATAAAAGCTTTAGCTGCGTGCACTGTCCTGTCCAACTCAACTACAATGAAGGCAGTGATTTGGGAAGTCAACATGGCTAGAAATGTAAAAAACACAATTTAAATGTGTTTATCCATTCATTTTTACCAAACAAAATATTTGTTTCATGGATCTGAATAGTTATATATATATATATTGTTCAAACAAAAACACATATTCAAGGCTATATTTTCATTATTTGTTGTCTATTTTTATCTTTTCATTAGACTTCAGTCTTGATAAATGCAAACAATCAAGTATATGTGTCAGGGTAAAATGACTTTACTACTGCATTCTTTACTTTTAGTCTGCTTGTTACCCTTATTGTAGTTGTAAGGCACAGTAAGCCAAACAATATTTCCTCATCTCATTTATGTCCCCTCTGGGTCACACTCAGTATCTGAGCAAAGACATCACATACACAGTCTATTTAGAGATGCAATTTTATCCCGGCTGCTGCAAAGATAATTCTACGTTTCTTGCTTTATCGTGTTTTCATATCCATTTTCATGTCTGCCTGTGTCACCCATCCCCCTGCGTGTCAGCAAGGCTGAACTGAAATTTTAATGAGGTCAAAAAGTGCATAGTCTTAGAAGGAGATTTGGAGGGTCCTACCCTAGAGATATTTTGGCCATTTAAAACCAATTTCCTGCAATTTTACAATAGATTAACATATTTTATGACCATCACAATCCACAAAATTGACTTATTGTGCAAAAGTTCGAATCATTGCAGCAGCCCATTACATACCCATATCCCTTACATACTGAACTCAAGGCTTGACAAACCTTTTTTCTTGCATCAAGCCCAAAACATTGCTCATAAAAACAGCTCTATCTGATTATGAAAACACCACTTCCAAAGGTTTTCAGAACTCTACAGGCAATCTTCAGTGTAAACAAATGTCACTCTGGCGCTTGCCTTCAATTATAATCCAGTAAAGCCAACAGACAAGCCAATAAAAGGTTCCACTAAGTACATTACATCAAATACAAATTTAATAAAAATACCAATCCAATTCTTTACTAGGGTTACCTTGTATATTAAGAGTCAAAATATTTGCTTCTGATAAATTACATTTAGCAAATCAACTTTGACGAATGTCTAAATGCTTCACAATATGTGTATATTTGGCATGCAAATGGTAGTGGGACTGCATGACACCCTATAGGTTAGACCTTTCCTTCAGAATGAGTGGGAAAATGAAATAGATATCCAACTTTCCACTCTCAACAAGGGTTGAGGTGTCTCGCTTGTTTCTCTGCCTTCAGTGTGGCTTTCATGCAATGTTTCACATCATTACAGTAAATGTCCTTTTACAGCTCCTGCAATCAACCCATATCTGTCTCTCTGCACGCACTGGTATAGTACGTTTGATATATTTCCCTCGCTAAAGGCTCATGCGATACAGTTGCCTCATCTGCCCCAGTTTCAGAAGTATCACTTGATGGTCTAAAATCAATGAGAAAGAGAAGCAAAACAAAGCATTTGAAATCAGTTCTGTTTTTCCTAAATGTACTGTTGCAGGGAGAGCAAAATTAACTTAACTTGCTTAAATCAAAATCTGTTTATTGCATTAAAGAGCCTGTATTTAAAATAAAGGTAAAAATTTAAATACTATTTTCACATTCTAGACTAAATGAGAGGCATCATAGTAAAAATGCTAAAATCATGATGGTGGAAATAGAGCACCTCATCAATATTGTGAAGTCTAATTTTGTTCCCATAATAGGATATTAATTCCAAAGTGGACAGATGGCACCATTTGCATGTCTACCAGCACTCTTAGGGATCAAGCAACAATTTTGCACTTCACTGCAACTGTCTCATAAGAAGGTCATCCATTAAGTTCGGCAAGGCTTTAAAAGCCTTTTCATGTATAATGAAATTAATTTTAAAACGGGAAGTAGCACATGTGTCTCATTCTTCACTGGACTAGCTATAGCTGAATTACCACATTTAGTTGTTTTACACTGAAAAAGAAACAATTATTATAATACAACCATTAAGGTATCCAGCATTAAGATTTTGCTTCATTCCAGTAATGATACACTAGCAGGCTTGACACACAGTGGGTTTCCTCAGGAAGAGAAAACACCAAACTGACCTTGAGTAGTCCTTTAAGCTCTATGTATACCCTGCTCCTCTTTGGGGGCAATGTTAAGGACTTTAGCTCATTGTCATTACTGAGGGGAAAAAGTTTGGGGGTTCATCTACATCTCTGATTTAATGATGCATAGTGAAATCTTATGAGAGTCACTTATGTACCATAAAATCCCTGGACAAAGCTGTAAAACCAATGACCTGTTTTGTTACTTAATGAGTAGCTCAACTGTGGAAAGGTTGGACCTCACTGATTCTTATGCCCCACCCCTTAACGTATGAACTTTGCTGTTTGGCATCAAAAATAAAATTCCAGTATTTATGTTTTTTATTTGCATATTTTGCCTTTAATAACCCTACACTACACTAAACTGTAGTCTAAGATTGCATGGTTACACAATTATTCAAGTGATAAGGTATAATCTAAGGTATAATAATTGTTCTTATTATAAACTACTATATGCAAGTTTGGATATTTTGCTGGCTATTGTACTACAGTACAGTGTCTTCCATAATATTGTACCTGCTAATCTCAGTGGGCTATTAAAACTGGAATGATTGGTATGCAGCCTTAATGTGGGAGAGTTAAGAGTTAGGGGTGAGAGAAAGGATATAAAACCAACCAGGGGAAAAATTAATATGAGGCAAGGCAGTGGAACTGATAGTATTCTATAATGTGCTGGCACCGAGATTGGAGAAAAAAAAACATCACCAAATATGAAGTGATGAAAGTTTGTGGATTGTTTGGACCGTTTTCTTATAGCACAACAGAAGGTGCTATGAAGTTCACCATAAGAGAAAATCTAAACTCTTAAACTGTTTGATGACATTCAGTGAGTCTGTTTTCTGAAAATACTTTTAAACAGTGAATTAAATTGTTTTTTTCTCCTTTTTCTAACTTTCTCTGTGAAAGTAACGGTACATAGTAAAGCTGTAGATCCAGGTGAGGTGTGATTATGTATTCTACCCCATCCTTGTAAATCCATAATCATTAACATCTGCTCTAGCTTTCTTTATTGAACTATTTCGCCCATGTGTGGTCCACTTATCCTCGTTAACTCCACTTTAGCCAACTCAGCACATAGATCGAAGGACAGATAGAAAGGAAAAAGAGAGACAGATAAACAGAAAGAAGAAGGGAGAAGAGGGCACCTTTTGGAAGATAAAATAAATAACTCCTAGCCCTATTATAAGCTTTTAGGTCCAGGCATGCTCATTACAGACATAGCTTACTTGCTTGTGTTTTGTCCCAGGATGTTATTCCTTAGCCTACTGTATTTTGACAACTGACCCATGGATTTGCTGTCTGATTACAGGATGTCTTGAAATAATATCTATAATTGCCTCTCTACAATATTGATTCAAACAAGGATAAAGTAAGAACACAGCATGTATATTAAGAATTTGTTGACTGCTGAAATTTAAAACTCATTAGAAATCCCATTGACCTTGTCCTTATGATAAACTTTTTTAAATCTGCTGTGCTGATTTGTTACTATTAGTACTAACAATAGCAGCAGCAGCAGCAGCAGCAGCAGTAACTGTACTAGTATTAGTACTAGTAGTGGTATTTAAGGTCTTGTGAAAACACAGTGGGCCACTGGACACCCAGATCTGTCAAATCACACATCACCTCGTGTGAACTATTGATATCACGTGGCACTAGACATCAATATTGCCAGGTCCTGTCAATATCCGCAACATCCCATACAGGAGTAGTGTTTTACTCGAAATAATTACATGCATATAGAGTTATTTTGTGCAAGCAGTTACATTTTGGGGGCCTTTTGCCGACTTCATTAGATGTTGTGTGAATACAAGTAACAATGTGAAGATCATAGCATAGATGAAAGGTTCAAATGCTGGTTTTGGTGTATGTGTATGTGCAGTGATGTAACAGCACACTGGCAGGCCTAAATGCAAGATGATCAAAACAGGCTGGTCCCTCACAATCAGACGTAACATAGCGCATTATCAGAAGTGAATGAAAGAAGTGACAGCATGCAGCTTTAAAATGACGAGCAACAGCGAAATGCACTGCACAGTTGTCGCTGAAATTATAGGCAACAACTACTAGGAATGCAGACTGCCATTCTATAAAAGAGGAGCAGTAACAGTAAGGCCAAGATAGTGACAAAATCTGGTGTCAGAGAACCATAACAGATTCAAACATTAGTGACCATGCACCTTAACACAAATTAAAACATATGCAAACCGGTGACAACGCTCTTTAATAAATATGAAAACATTATTGGTGATGGAGCACCCACACACTGACAACATTTTTCATTTTTCAAAACATGATTATTGGTCATCAGACACCAGTTGCATTCAGTGGTGTCGGGTGGCTACGCATCAGTAGACATTTCTATAATTACCACAACCCAGAATTCCAAAGTTTTAGTACCCAGGTTCCCAGTGTACTAAAATATGCTGTCCGGTAATGCAACCTAATGGTTGCACAAACTTGTTCCAGCAGCACAAAAGCATGAATATGCTCTGATCACAGGTGGAATGTTTGTAGATTCAAAGGTGGCTGAGAAAAAAAGAAATAAACTGTTGTCAATATTTTAATATATTTCACAACTTATTTAAATAATATTAATACTTACATATAAAAATGATGATCTTCTAAGTATGCTTAAACAAAACACTTTTCTTATCAACTATGTGTTTGTAATTGTGTCTAGTCTCAAATATTATTGCAGGGAAAGTTGTAATTAGGGCCAGATGCTATGATCACTAATAAAGTGTGAAGAACCACACAACAGCTCGAGGTAAATATGTGTAAACTTTTAATGGTAGATTGTTCCTGTTTAACAGTCAGATTGTTCTCCTTTCCTACCTGTGCTCCAAAGCTGTTACAGCTAGCAGGAGCTATACAGTTGAATAACTTAAACAAAAGGACTGTAATACATTAATTCATTCAAGGCTTCCTTAATTTATAGAAGCCAATTCCGTGTGATGCTTACTACGCACTCACTACATATGATGTGATCATAGAACAGTTAAATGCTGTACTAAAACGTAATTTACCTGTTAATTATCATAGCAGGCTACATAACTTGATAATCAAAAATGAATTGCTTTCCATAATCTGAAATGTCATTGTGTTTTGTGAAATATTGTGTTATGTAATGTCGTGTTTTATGAAACGATGTTGTGTTTTGTGTAATGTTGTTATGTATTGACCCTCAGGGCCACTACAACGCAGGCCTTAATGCAGCTGCATTACCTGAATATATGGTACTTTTGCCGCTGTGTATATGCATTTGCCTTTATCACCTGTGGCCTGGCTTTGTCTCATACTATTAGTAAGCACTGAATTGTTTCTTGTTCGTCCATGACCCGAAATTTTGCCAAACCTTGAGCAAGTGGTTTTATTCCCTTTCAAGTTGCAATCACAAATACTATAGGAATAACCAACTGAACTATGTTATCAGTGAACATATTGCTGATCTGTACAATATGAATGTTCTGTTTATTAATTTCCCCAAAATGTGTTATAATGGCAAAATAATTGCACATGTACACTACCGTTCAAAAGTTTGGGGTCACATTGAAATGTCCTTATTTTTGAAGGAAAAGCACTGTACTTTTCAATGAAGATGACTTTAAACTAGTCTTAACTTTAAAGAAA
>JAVQJL010031677.1:0-11060 GCA_036024295.1 Nannoperca obscura | reverse complement strand
TCACTCTTGACGCTTGTCTCGGTCACGTGATACGCTGCCGCTAAAATTACACCCACAAGCTAGCAAAATGAGTAATGTTACGAGGACGCTGCTAATAAAGATGCATACAAGTACACAGTGGATTCAAAATGGCTAATAAAAGAGACTGTTGTTTCTGCTGTGCTGTGAATAAAATAAAATAACTGGTTGAAGGTGTGTTGACAAAGGATTAGAAAGTGCATGAGAAGTAAGAAACACATTGAGAATGAGTGAAGTTGTCTGGTGACATTAAAGTGAATTGTGAGACTGAGAGAGAGGTCAGCGGTAAGGGGAAAACAAAAGATAAGAGATGGGAAGAACAAGAAAGGGAGAGGAAAGAAGGGAGAAGAAAGAGACAGACGCAGGCAAAGGAGGCGTAAGCAGGATAGCAAACGCTGTCAAAGTTGGCCAAGGATTGGAGAGATTGATCGCAAGGCCAAGTGGATGGACACCAAGAAAGATCAAGAGAGCAAGAGGGAGGGATAAAGGAAAAACAGAGGATCAAAACTGGACTAAAATGGGACTAAACTGTTTAACAAACAGAGGGAGGGGGCAAATCGAAGGATAGAGACAGAGGGGAGGGAGGGCAGAGGGACAGCAAAATGGTGTGAAATTGACATGAAAATGAGGGGATGCTTGGGGAAAAGCCAGCTCGCTGTGACACCTCAGGTTTGTGTGGGTTTAGGGTAGGTTGGCTCAGCACGATAAGATAGCTGCCGCCTTATCTGTGGCAGTCAGACTGCTAACACACACACACACACACAAACTGACATGCATGCCGCTCAGACACAGATTTTCTTTGACCAGGGAAAAGCAGACATGGACAAAACACTATTGGAAGATTGGCAGACAGGTGTTTGGGGCTGTGATTGGAACTGATTTAGATGTCTGTGTTTGTGTGGTTTGTGCTTACATCTGTGTGTGGTTTTCTGCTCATATGTGTGTATACTGCACACAACAAGGGACCAGAATTATTACCAAACGTGTTTGTGTGTCTGTGTGATGTGTGCATCTTTTCTTGCATTACATGGGTGCAAGTAGAGTGTCTATCTCTATCTGTATGTGTAAGATGTCATGTCGATGAACAACGATCAATGTGTTGGTTTTCTTTGCTAGCTATTGCAAAGTCTTGGTCCAAGTCTATATGGGATATATATACACTGTCTTTCACATGTTTCAATAGTGGGAGGAAGGCAGGGCTGTATGGCGTAACAGAAGTATAGACTTATCCCACTGTGGGATAAAACTGGTTGAGAGAAATTGACTAATGAAAGGGCGAGAGTGAGAAATGTGAAAAAACTGCGAGAACATTATAACAGAATCAAAGACACGAGAAAAGACATGACATAATTGAAGCATTTTGTATTGAGTGACAATATTGAGGAATTATGTATTGTATTTAGAGAGACAGTATGGAAATAATTGCAACACGCAATAGAGCAAATTGTATAAATTTACACTGGAAAGCAAGCAAAGAATACAAAGCAGTAGCATAAGAGAAAATAAGCTCCTGGCTCAAAACTACAAAATAAAGTATGTTGCCCAGCTTAAAGTATTGATAAGATGTGAATGGAATTGACATGAAGCAAAACAAAGACATTCACACACTTTTTTTAGCTTGTACAATGGAGCAGAATGTTGCACTGTAGCCATTTGTGGTAAAGGAGAGCTGCACTAGCATTTGCAACACTTGCAGTGAGGTGCACAAAACACAGTAAATAAAAGGATTGGATTATCATCTACTTTATTTTAGCCAATACCAACCCATTAAAGTACACCCAGATCGGCTCCCCATAAGGAGTTTGAGGATCAGCTCAGGACATCTGCAATTTTTTATGTATTTATTGCAACATTAATGAAGTAATATTGCAAACCTAAGTGGCAATAGCAGCATAATAATTTTTTCTGTATTGTAAATAGTTGTGAAGACTGTTAATTTTGATGGACAGTGACGTGGGGAACTACTGAACACAACAGACTCATGGCATATGCCCTTAGCATATTGGATTTCACACACAAAACATCCATGTGCAAGGGGACAGCCGAATATTGTTCCCCTAAAGGGGATCAGTGCCGTTTAGATCCATATCATAAAACAAATCAACATCATGAACCACCATCATTACTTTGGCAGAGAGTCAGGGACAGAGATTGGATTTTTATAACCTGGTTGCTTTGACGTGAAGGCTATGAGAGCCAGTCTAACGATTCAATGGTCATCTACAGCCATAAATGTTAATTAACAACCTCAGCTGTGGGACATTCATTTTCTGCTATAGCCAAAAGGGAGTCTCATAAAAAATAGGGTGCATGTGGGTATGTCATAGGTGTGTGTGAAAATATAACTGCATATATGTCCGTGTGTGTGTGTGTGTGTGTATGTGTGTGTGTGTGTAGCACCATGTGTGACAATGTGTGAACGCCTGTGTGTTCCAAGGGCACTCAGTGATGAAAACTGTCCCAAAGGCTCCTCTGTCCTTTTCTAATACAGTAATAAGCCGTCAGCACAAACCATAACTAGCTAGTCACACCATGACAACATAATAAAGCTATACAGGGACAAAGTCAGGTAAAAGTCACACCATGGCCACACAGAGGTGTTCACACACGCACACACACACACACACACACACACACACACACACACTAAGAGAGAGTAACGCTGTGATGTCACCAAGAGCAGTAAAGGACGTACGAAAATTGGCCTTTGTAAGTCATAGGTCATGCCATGACATCATCATACAGCTGTACATGACCACAGTGAAATAAAGATTACACTATGATATAATAATGACCACAGTAAGCCATGTCATTATTTGATCACAGTACACTGTAAGACTACTTAAGTAAGTAAGGTTACTTAGGGTTAAAACACAATTCAATACATGATCCTACATCATCATGACACAGCTGTGTGAGTGGTTTCACAATGGAGCTGAATAATTCGAAAAAAGAAGTGACACCACACAATTATACTGAAACACTGGTTAGTTCACTGACAAAAAATTAATCTACAATTATTTTGATAAATGATTTGTCATTTAAGTAATTTATACATTTATTTTATATCAGCTTAATGTAGCTTAATATCTCTCATGTATTACTGTTGTCGTTTTCCTTTATTTCAGTCTCCATTACATCGCTGTTACATACTGTTAGGTGATGCTTTGATCCTGGATAATGGCAGAATTATCATTTCACAAGAAGCCAGAGCTGTAAAATGACTGGGGGAAAAAATGAAAGCATTATTTTTAATGGTTGTACTGTTAATGTTACCACCTGCAAAGTTTAATTTTTATTCCACTTTATTCTCACTAGTCTTGTTATTTTAATTAATAAAGATGAAAAACAAACGATGGACCTCACCAGTGTTAGCCTTGGCTGTGGAAAACAGAGCTAATGGAGTCAAGCCATAACTCTCGGTTTCCATCTCACTGTCGACGCCTCCCATCCTTCTCTCCCCCATCTATCAATCCATTTATCCATTCTGCCTCACCCTCCCGCTCCTCTCTCTCTCCCTCTCTTTCTCCTCTTATCTATATAGATGTATTGTACGACTCCAACATTTCAGGCCAGTGTAGTATTCTGACCATGAAGATGTTTTACAGGCCACCCCACCACAACCTCCACCCCTCCTCCTCTTCACCCCCAAACAGATAGGAAAAAAGCCCCCATGTTGGAGTCACAGTTCAGTGGTTTCTAATTATGTGTTCACTGTAGGAGCCTGGTCAGAATATTTCATTTAGACCCATGAGAGAGAGAGATAAAAGAGACATGAGTGAATGAAAGAGGGAGGGAAAGACGGAGAATCAAGAAAAAGACAGAGATACAAACAAAGAGAGGATGAAGAGAAGCAACACACACCTTACAGTATACACAAGTGCTGTTCAATTATTGTCTTTGTCCAGGTATGAAATTAGACAGCAGTAAGACAAGAGTGACAGAGAAAGAAAGAAAGAAATGTTCACAAAACATATGGTTTGCATTTAGTTATTTCTATCTGACAAAAATAAAATCAGATGTTAACATTAAATTTCATCAGTTATGGTTAGGATTTTACCTGACGGAACCGTAACCAATGTGTTACCTTGAGGGCACGTACAGCATCACTAGCCCATAAGCTGTAAACAACACTCCATTAGAGTGCTTTAATGTCATGCGCTGCTGATCAATGTTTTATTGCACATGCTAACATCTCCTTTCTGCTGTGGTTCAAGTCCCACATGAAAACAAATGCACAGAGCATGTCCCAGTGTAATTTTAATGCTAGCTGGAACTGATCAACTGGTCAGATTGCATACAGAGCAAGTTTCTACGTCACGTTATTCACACAACATTGATAGCTGGATTATTTTTGCAATTGTGCTGCCTCTAAAAATGTGCTGTGTTCAGTCTGGACACACCTCTGAAGGCCCGATAACGCCACAAAGTGTCACAGCAATGGCTGTAGAGACTTGGTGGCGAAGTTAGAAGTACTCACAGGGCTAGAGTGAAGTAGGCTACTTCTGCTGTTTAGCTAACTGCTAGCCCACTAGTCGGCTGGGAACATGCTAGTAAGTCACAAAAATTTTCTCTGTAGGCTACTGGGCCGTTTACTTTCCCTGAAATTTTGTTCTCTGAATAGTACACCATTTCACATCATATAGATCTTTACTGAAGAGGGGGAAAAACAATCTAAGCAAACAACATTGTTAACTAACAGTCAGTCAGCAAGTTTGTAAGTTTGGTGGCTAATTGGCTTGCTATTCAAATTCATTCATATGCATTTGTACCATCTACTCCTCATTCATAACTATCTGCAAAGCATTCCTCTTTGTAGCAGAGCATACAACGACAGAGAAGGGCTAAATAAAAGTGGATGGTGCAACACAGCTAACAAGCTACAATAGCTTGCCCCATTTTAAGCTCCACTGTTAAGATGGCTTGCTATTGGTCAGTGGCACATGGTCAACATTCAACAAAATTGAACTTGAAAAATCTATTGGAACTAATGTGTTTTGCTGTTTTAAATGCTTCCCTTAAAACTAAATTCATCTTGGCAATTTTGACAATCTTTTAGACAATAGACCAAAATAATATGGAGGAATTTTAATGGACCTTCACATTCATCGCCAACATTTACCCAGACAACAAATTGTGCATACATAGCCTTGCCCAAACCCAACCCATAGCGTTATCATCACACAATATAAGGTTAAAATGTCTCCTGACTTTGCCTTTTGGTAATTATACAACAATTACGAGGATTTCTTGACCCTGCAAATAGGCCTACAGTTAAATGTGCCACACACATACACCCTCAGGAAGACGTGCACACATACACACAGTGGCTCTTCTCAGGGCTCTTAAATGACTTGTGTCATTAATGCTGGCGTGCGGTTGCCAGCTGTAATATTTCCTGTGGTCATTAGACCATCTGGTGGCCTGACTCCTCTCATATCTCTATTTGTCTCTCCTCTCTCTCTGCCTGTCAGCCTTCTAGTCTCTCTATTACTTTACGTATTTGTGTAAGTGTTTCTCCATCTTTACCTTTCTTTGTATGTCTTTTAGTTTCTCTTTTCTGCGTCCCTTTTATATGCACTGTATATGTCTGCCATACAGATTGTTTTAAACTAATTTCACTGACTGTCATCCTCTTGCAGCCACTCACAGCCTGTTGCCCGTGGCCACTTAATCCATCTCTCTTTAATGGAAACCCTTTGATGTATGCAACCATTTTGGTGCTCCAATATGTTAATTGGAGAGGTCTGGAGACTCATTTATTGAGAGGTCAACGTCCCTTTAAATTAAAGCTTCACCATTGCTGTAATTACACTGTTATAGGTGAATATAACAAAACACACAGGGTTTTATCCAAATACTCAGGATTTTAAAAAGATGTCCATGCTTTTAAGCCTTTTTTATCTGATCAGTGTCTAAAAAGGAATTACTTCGGTTTTTGAAGCCTAGACTATAGAAACATTTGCAGGCGTTACAATGCACATGATATGCTTTTTTGACTGTTAAACTCTCCAATGCAATCACAAAATAAATTACTATTACATTATGACTTGGTATATAAAACATGGTGGTAAGTATATAGGGGAAATATTAATATGGTGAGAACAGAAGAAAATTAGTACAACATTTGAATTCTCCTCATGTCTCTAACAACAACTAGGTGTTTCAAAAATAGCACAGATATATGTGCCTGGTGAAGTGACTTCTGTTGCATATTCATATGCCTTTGCTGCAAACTGTAAGACACCCAGCCAGGCCATCACAATAACGACACATGTAATGATGCCATCAATTTTAATCATCCCTGGTAGATGTTGTAATGGGAGCAGTCCCATTTAATGTACTGTCCCATGATTAACTGAGGTCTAAATTCCCTCATGTGCAAACACTTATTTAAAGACAAAATCTGTTTAGTAAGATGGAGTCCTTATACAATGCAAACCCATGCTCATACACTCAATCTCACAGTATTAGCTCTATCTTAATCCCTGAATCTCTCTCCATGCTTGATATGTTTCTATTGATCAATAACTTCTCAACAGAGTGTTGGGTGGAGTAAAACTGGAGTGTGTGCCATTTAAAAGCTCAGTTTGCCTTACACCACTTGTACAAGCAACAATACACACATGCCATTTAGAATTCAGTACAAGACACACCAATGGAAAGGTACATTTAACTAAGTTAAGTTTTTACTGTAGAAATGTAATTTCACCACTGAAATGTTTGCTAAATGCGCCAAAAACATCAATAAAATCAATACAATACAATGTAACGAGCCTGCCTTGCTTGAGAGAACCATCTCTCCCATAATTGCTCTTTCAATGTCCCTCTCTGCCTGCCTGTCTACCTGTGTCCCACCACCACATGTCTGAAGCCAAAGCCTGATTGCATCAGTTTCATACTGCTGATAGTTGACTGCTCCCTCCACTCCTTACATTTTTAATGACTGGAATTTCTTTGAAGTGCACATGTGGCAATATAATAATCGATAACAAATTTCAAAATGATTTATAATTTCCCTTGTATAGGGAAATAGAATTTGTTGGATAAATTAGTTTTAGAAGTGTGAAAAGATGTTCTTTGAGGTGATTCAGTTTTTTCCAGGGACAGTCTGAGCTTTATCTGTTTTGGTCTGTTTGACATTACAGCCTGTTTAATTATCTGTGGTAAATGCTCAACGATATAATGTAAATTCTTGTGTAGTCAATTTGAAATTCACGTTTCCATGTCCTAAATTTGTCTTTGACTATTCCTTCTTCTCTTGAACCAACTCATAATCAATCCCAAGAGCCCTTATGACTGCTACGCGCATGAGAGAAAAGTACTATAAACTCAAGCTCAATAAATCAAAAGAACAGAAAATAACAATAAAGTAGTTTTACAAGAGGGCACTTTCCCAATTGAAAAACTTCACTCACAGCTTTCCTCTGAGGAGACAGCGGATTGCTCAGGTTCTCAAATTAAAAATAAATTTTTCCATTTCCATAGAAAGGCTACACTAGCATCAACAGAGAGGGTAATATGTTCAAACTGTGGACGGTAAAATGTTTCTTCGTTTTTGCAAAAATCTATAGCAGACAAAAGGGGTTGTAATCTCCATTTTTTGTCTCTTCACCTTCAAGACAGCAGTAAGAATCATGTCATCTGCTTCTGTCAGGTCCAAATATAACAGAGTGCCCATGCTATTTTTTTTTTCTTTTTCACTAGGCGGACACAGGACTAGTCAGTCAGTCTTCTAGTCTAATAGTAAGTATTTGGTTACAGGCAACAAAGCAACTGCCTTGCTTACAGGCGCCTCTGCGGTGAGAGCGCGAAGAAGTATTAATCTAAGAATGTATGTTCTATTCAAACGGAGGCAGAGAGAAATGTTTTTCTTTCATCCAAATTCAGATGATTTATGTTGCAATTAAATATTGTGTGCAATGCCATGTGGAAATTAAATGGAATGAAAGGTCTCATCGAAATCAGTAGCATCACCAAAATGTCAGCCTTGTTTTTAGCTTAATGACATATCTTATGTTAGACTGTGTTGTTTTGAAATGATTTTACAAGCACACGAGGAGCTTTTTCTCAACAGGGGATGGTGTAATTCTTCAATCCTTGTGGCTACATGAATAATACATATCAAAATTGACTGGAGCCGTTTGCTACTCAGTCACTTCAACTTAAACGAACACATCATGTCCCCTTGGCGGCATATTTACAGTGTCATTTATTCCTATTTAGGGTATTATACATTTTGTGCCTTGTAACTCTGCACCTCCAAGACAAGAATATCCAGTCCATATTGCCTTCTCTTCCTCTTAGGAAAAGGCGGCTTCGACTCTCCATAATAAAACTGTCAGTGCCTCATGGCTGGGAGTGCACTGCTTTTAAAGAGAATTAGAGGAGCTGATTTGATTGGCCATGATTGATGCCAGCCTCTAACACACCCACTGATAATGTATTCCTCCTAAACACACTCTGTTCTCAGATGTGCCACAGGTGTGTCCTTTTCCTTAAATAATGAAAACAGTTCCTATATATCTAACATGTAGGTTTTTTTTGTCTAATGAGATTAGAAGGATAGCTAGAGAGTCAAGGAACATGAAAAAATATCAAAGTACAGTCCATTATGTCCTTAAAAACCTATTTAAAACCAACTTTACATATTGCATCATGGTACTGGAAGCTCTAAGACACAGAGCCTCAACCGCCCAAATCCATGTTAATTTAGGCAAGCAGAAAGCAGGCTTAAAGTACTGGCATTTGCATTTAAAATGAGAAAGACCACAAGTTGGTTTTTCTACCTTACCGTGCCGTTAAATCCAGTTTAGAAATTTGTACTACAAGAGTGATTTTGAGTCAGGGCTCCCCAACATCTCGGGGTACAATGTAAGCACAATCTGTCTATGCTGCTGCAGGCGGGGACTGCAGAGCGGGTTTGTGTTTCTAAGTTAATGTGTGTGGTGTATTGTGGGAATCGTATTCCTAGTGGGAGTGTCACAGCCCTATGAGATTCCCTTATGCCTGTCATTTAAACATAAAGCTTTCTAAAAGCCTTTCGCTCATAAAAATGATTGAGAGAGCTAAGTCAAGCACAGCCCCAAGCACAAAGTGAGAATCGTCAGAGAAAAAAATTATGTTTTTATTCCAATAATATTCATAATCCTCCCTGACTGAGGTTATCTGTAGTGTGTGTGTGTGTGTGTGTGTGTGTGTGTGTGTGTGTGTGTACATACATTATATTTAAACAACGTTCTCGTGTACTGTACATCAAAAGGAAATTGCTGGAGCCTTGGGTGCATTAGTGGTCTATTATGAACAATGTCAACTGAGTGAAAGCAAAATGTGCTTAACATTTCACTTTTTTATTTAACTGTTGATTTCAAAGGTCTTTCCTTATGTCATTTGACCCATTTCTTCTGCCTTTTCTTTTTCCTATTTTTACTGCCATTGCTCGTCCCACCAATGATCTTAAAATTGCAGTGCCGATCCAAGTGAAGCTAATTTAGTCAGGTGTTGTGACCAGGGATGTTGAATCTGTTGATATTGTTGCAGTATGGTGATATACATAATTGGCAGAAGTTGTGATCATTTGAAGACTTAGAAGTCATGCTTCTTCCTTAAGCTTCTCTCACAGCCATTTATCAGTGAAATGAAGTCACAGCAGAAGCCACTCCTGAACTCTGACTCATCAGAATTCTAACGTCTCAGTGATGTACTCACATCCTTTGGTATTAAGTACTACAGCACTGAAGATTCGGGATGATCTTAAACTAATTAACACCCCTTCAGCCAGTCAGGATGGAGTGCACACAAAGGCCACCCTGCTATTTAGATATCAGCCCTGAGAGGATATTCTTGAATGTGGTAGTGATGCAAGTGAGTGCAGTCATGAACCAACTGCATCATCACAGTTTTCACAGTCACAATACATTGCTTTGTTTTGTTTTCCTGGTGAAATATTACCTCCTTAACTAGCTCCCTGTCTACCTGCACCTGAATCATTTTACATACAATTGTCACAACTCCTTCTTTGGGAATTTAATCATGTCCTCACCAAGACTGAGGCAGTATAAATGTAGACACACATATTTTAAGTTGGATAATCTAACTATAGCCTTACTTCCTAACACACACACACACACACACACACTTACAGACACACACACAGCATATGCTGTGTAGCTATCATCTTAAAGAGGCTCTCCAGTCTTAGCAACTCAATTTTCTGATTATTATAACATAATTGTGGCAGTTAATAGACATTCTCATATTTCATTTAGGTTTTTCATGAAAAAAAGATGCTAGTTTGAGGCCATATTACTTCTAGGTAGGCAATTAAAACAAATTGCTTCTAGTAATGGAGAAATATGGCCACTTATGATAAGTTCCATATGGACTTTTTTTCACATTTTTGTCTTTTTGAGCTACCAGTCATTGGGTGTATGCAATAGTGGAAATTCTTGAATTATACCACATACACACACACATTTATATGGAAATACCAGTGTGATACGCTCATACCAATGCCATAACACACACACACACACACACACACACATAAAGGAAGAATGAACGCAGGCAGGTGCACACAGACACACACACACAGACGGACAGAAAGCACTCCCACAAATTCACACAGACACACGCACCTCGTCAAGTCAAGCATAACTGAAGGGCTACAATATGGATTTCACACTTGAGCTAAACCTCCTTAACTTTCCTCAACCAATATGGATGCCTTGAGCCATGTCAGTTCCCCCACTGCCACTACAAACATTCACTTATGCCTTCTGACTGCCTTTAGACCCACACTGTAGCAAGTATGGACTGACAGTGGCAACTGGATCTTTTGTTTGTTGAAAAATGTTCCTTATCTTATTTTAACTTTATTAGCATAGTAAACCTGACTCTGCCAAACTACACAAAGTGCGTCTTATATGTACACTACCGTTCAAAAGTTTGGGGTCACATTGAAATGTCCTTATTTTTGAAGGAAAAGCACTGTACTTTGCAATGAAGATGACTTTAAACTAGTCTTAACTTTAAAGAAATAC
>JAVQJL010031670.1:0-24741 GCA_036024295.1 Nannoperca obscura | reverse complement strand
TTGACTCTATTTTCTATTCATTTCACAACGTATGGTGGTGAATAAGTGTGACTTTTCATGGAAAACACAAAATTGTTTGGGTGACCCCAAACTTTTGAACGGTAGTGTATATATAAAATTAGTTGTTCTAAAACTGTTTCAGAAGATAGAGGAAAAATGCCCTTCATTATTTTCCAGTGCCCGAGGAAACCTCTTTAGATAACCAGTTGTTTTCCACGAGAAGTGACTTTAAAAATTATTATTTATCAAGAATGGTTGACGATTCATTTTCTGTTGATAGATGAATGATTGAGTAGTCGTTTCAGTACACACACAGATTGCAGTGTTGTAGTAGGAGTTATGAACGATTTTTAGAATGCGTGAACAGTATTAATCATTGCTAGTCATCTTTTTTTTTTTTTTACATACTGTAAAAAACAAAATGAGTAAGCTATTAAAATAGTTGTCTCTCTGCTTCAGGACTACATTGATGCCCACCCTGAGACCATTGTCCTGGACCCCCTTCCAGCCATCCGAACTCTGCTGGACCGCTGCAAGTCTTACCAACTCATCCACAGGATAGAGAGCTGTATGCAAGGTAGGATGTGTAACGTAACTTGGTTGCACTAGCGCACAGCAATTTCCCACTGACTGCGCTTAGAGCTGCATCACACAAGTATCTATAAGAGAGAAGTTTCGATTTTGCAATAATGAGGAGAAGTACATTTGCAAGGTTGTTTCACATAGAGGTCAAATTGGTGACATTTGATACAAATATTCAAACTGTTAAATGAACTTTGAACTTTGGGGAGAAAAGAGAACTGCAAGTCTAAAATGGAGGAAGCTGTGCCACACCATTCAATTTAATAGTATAATATATGTAGTGTAAACTGCTGTACAAAAGAGATGCAGCTTGTGTCACTTGTGAGACAAGGGTGTATGGTACAAATACAATCCATTGAAACCAACCGTTTTAATGTATTGTTCCAGTTACGTCACCAAGCTTTCAGCACCACTTATGCAAATGAACACTTTATTAGCTCTGTGTTTCCAAAAGTAATGCAGTCTAATAGAATCGTCCTGCAATAAATCCGACCTTCATGAAGGTTATAATGTTTAGTTTTTGTTGAAACTGTTTTAAAGAGACGTTGATTCAATTTTATGGTCATTTTGGCCGCTACAGTTACGGTGCTGTTGAAATATACCTGCAAAATCCTGAGAAGTGTTCCTGATGTTTTTTCCACCCCATTTAAATGAATAAGGGTAGGCTGAATATTAGAAACACCACTTAGTATAATGCAGTACACTTTTACAGCACCGCAAACTGCAGCCTCCAAAATGCTCATAGAGTTGAATTAAAACCGTTTCAACAAAAACTTAACAACATTCATTTTAGTAAGCTGTGCTTGATGAATTGGCAACTGGCGGTATGTATCTGTGTCACTCTGTGGTGTGAGCAGGCTTTTGCTCTGTGTGTACAGTCAATACACAGCGTGTCATGGGTTCAAATTAAGTAAACGCCATTAGTGTCTCTGTTCCTCTCCCACTCCTCGATATTCTATAAAAGCAGAAGTTGTCCGAAGGTAATAAAGGAACTGTTGATTCCATGGACACTGCCTTCCACATCACTTCAAGTGTGTTATTTAAAGGAGAGACCGGTAGTAACTGCAGGTTCTCTGTCTTTCCTCTTCACTTCCGGGGGGGGCTCATGGATAACATATGACGGTGCTGTCGCCTCTCACAAGAATTATGTTAGTCAATGCTTCCGAGCAGATGTTTAATTCTTGCCGGTTGAGCGCTGTGCTGACCTCATAATTCCTCTCCTCCCCTTCACGCGACAAAAGCGCCTCTCCATTTTCCCCTGCCTGCACCCAGTATGAAGTGTATGTTTCTCACTGAAGGATCAGAACTTGCCTTCGAGTCGCTCCAGCAACACCGTCCTCTGTCTCTGAGCTCAGAAAGTCATCACCGGGCAAAGTATTCTGACTGGAGGCAGAGGGGAGCTCTGACGACAGGAGCACATTCCCTACCCACGCTGTAAACACACCTGTGACTCATCCACAGTTCCTTTACCCCCATACATGGCAGGGAACGTAAACCTTTTAAATATGACTTCCCGGAGCGTCCGTGACTCTGCTAGGGGCTGCAGTCTGGTGTCAGCGCAGCGGATCAGAGGCGGTTCAGCATGTCGGCAGTGTCATGAGTTTCTTAAAATAGAATCGCAAAAAGACGTCTTTTCAAACAGACATGATGGCTGTTGCGTAACAGAGTATAAGCTGCATCACTCACTTACTGTGTGTATTCAGTTTGAAGAGGAAGATGGCTCACTGGCTGCATTTATAGGAAGCTTCACTCTGCTTCCATTAATGAAGTGGCACTTTCTGCTCACACTTAGGCCTGCATACCAAACCTCCCTGACAATTGTGGTTGGTTTAGACACAAGCATGGAGCGTAAGCCATTATAATCCTACAGAACAAGCAGCATGTGGCCGAGGATAAATGTACTTTCGGAAAAGAAAAAAAGAGTGACTGAGAGAACTGGGTTAGGTTTAGGGTAAAATAGAGCATAGTGTGAGAGTGTGGAAAGTCTACCGTGCTTTCTTAGGCACAGCCACTTCCTCCTCCTTATCAGCAAAAACCATGGAGTCCTGGAGCAGCTGCCAAGGCAACCCAGTACTAAAAGGCCATAGAGAGCCTGCCGTGCTTCACAGTCTGCATGACTCAGAATAGTTCTGAATAGGAGGAAGCACTTGAGCTTGTGCTTTCTCTGGAAAAGCAAACCTTATTTTATCAATTTTTAGTGGTCTCTCGATGTTAAATGGGCCCAGTTACAGGACATCTAGCTGTTCTGCTCTAAATGGTTTAAATGAATATAAACCAAAGTACAAGAATTAGCTCATCTAAATGTTATGTTTAATCGAAAATAGCCAGACAAAGGGCCACATGAGCACTAATGGATCCGTGTCACTGATTCATAGTTGTGCTTATTTGAACTCTGGCGCTGCTCTGTTGTCCGACTTGGTTTTGTGTTTCCAATGCGAGCCAAAGCAAGGTAACAGTTTATGTTACTCAGTGGAATCTACTGGTTCCTGTGTATGCTTGCGTTTTGATATCTTGGTCTGTTTTTATAGACAGAAACCGTTGTCAAGTCAACTCTTCTATAAAACAAAATCCTCTCTCGATGTTATTCCTCTCCAGCTAGGGATAAAAGAATTCTCCTGAACACTGGCAGATTCCTCGGCATCAGGCTGAAACCTTCCTGGGTTTATTCGTATATTAATCAGACTTGCCTTCAGGTCCCTGAGCTAGCATTAATCCACGCAGAGTTTATGCAAGTGATCAATATTTAATCATATTTGCAGCATGAGAAAGACAAACACTGAGAGACCCAAACACTCCTCCGAGTCCAATGAGCCAAGTGGGCAGACAGGATTGATCAACCTGTGTAAAAGATGTCCTGCCTGCCAGGTATGATGATGCTTTGTCACAGTCAGTAGACAATGAATATCTCATCAAAGGACAAAAGGATTTGCCTTTTGTGAGAAAACAATCTAATCATTCTTTTCAAAACAAGTGAATCATAATTGTAATTGGAGCATAAGTCTCCTAGAGAATGACTTTACTCTCAGGGTCTAGCTGTCTTTGGGGGGTGAGCACGCAGACGCAGAGCGAGCAGTGAGAGAGGATGCTGGGGTTTCTAGGAAGCAAGCTCTAAATAGCAACAGCAGAGTTCAGCCTTCCACCTAAACTGCTCTGCGCTTTATGAAGCTTAATGTAACTTGGCTCTCTGTTGCTCTCTGCACCTAATGCCTCAACCCAGAGGGAAGATATGATCTGAACCTTAGATTTTATAACAGGCCTGTTTTGGAATTTCTTCTCTGTTCATTCTCAGGCACACCAGTCACTGCCTATAAGTTCGGAGTCTATTTATTTGCACTCGTGAAGATGATGTAACGGAGTGGAGGAAATGCAGCGGATGTCTCGATGAGATAAAGGAAGAAGACAAACAACAAAAAGACCCCCAAAAAAGCAGTGTAACTGGATAATGACATTTAAAAAGCATCTCAACGTGGAGTCCCGTAAACGTCGCCCTCGGCTCCGCTGGGTCTGCTGCAAGCATGCAGTGTTTAGACAGAGCCAGAGATTGATCCTCCCCGCCCTCCCCTCCACCCCTGTATCCCTAAAGCGTCAACCAGAGCCAAGCATGCACGCTATTACAAACTTGGCCACGATCTCTTATCCACTGTTCCCTGGTCTCTTTATTATAAATCCTTAACTTGGAGCTCAAAATGTTTTCCGTTTGACAAGGTTTAGGTCTTTTGATGGTCTCTGTTTGACAAAATTTAACGCCATCTGTCTTCGGGAACTCCGTCATGTAATGAGGATATTTCCCCTACCAGACTTTTCTAAAAGATATTATTTTCTGCTGATATTCCTGTCGTGATAAAATAACCGCAGAATGACAAGCGTGGCTGTAGCCAGTGCAGAGATGAGTGATGGGTAACCCTCCAGGCTTCCCCCTCCCAACACTGGAATAGACCCAGCTGCACAAGCGAAAGGGTATAGAGCACAGAACAAGTATCTGAATGTAATAGAGAATAGTGTATAGGAGTGTTCTGTGTTCGTCTGTCATGAAACGGCAAAGAATAGAAACATTTGAACCATGCTAGATCTGTTTCGGCTTGCCTAAAACATGCAGATTCATTCCCTTTTCGAAGTAAAAGTAAAAGTGTTGTTTGGAAATTTGTTTTGTACATTCTAGTCAAAGCAGCAGCAGCTGGGGCTGGTTTTACTGGGACCTGCAACAAGATTCTGTGTTAACTTTTAGGCATTTAAAAATGTGCCTCGTCCATCAGCTTTCATCGTGGGCTTTTCCAAAGGTTATTGTGCGTGTCTGCACTCTCTGGCTGCTGCGGGAGCTGTAGAGGTCTGTGGGGCCCAGTGTACACCCAGAGTTCAACACTCAGCACCGGAGTAAATGTAGGCAAATGAGATTCTCCTGACCTCAGCACTAGCGGGAGCAGAGAGCCCTGCCGCTGCAGCGGCCCGCAGCACACAAAGGCCGGTGTGTTTCTATTGTGTTTGTGTCATTAGCAATTTGCCAGCTCTTAGTTTTGCCCCCTCGCTGATTTCCTGTGGTGATATCTCCAACATGCTGCCCGCCTTATCAGCGCAATGTACCTACTGTGGAGGGGAAATTACAGGATGCAGAACATTAATATAGATGCATCCTTAGCCCTGATATGGTGGCATAAGACAGGGCTGCAGGATGTTTGTTATTTTCAGTCTTATCGGAACTGACCGACCTGCCGCTACAGGATGTGATGTAAGAATATGATGTAAGCAAAGGTGGTGTGGTGTAAAAACAGGGTGGATGAGTGAGAAAGAGGCTGAATGTTTGTCCGGGCCCCAGTTCTGTTTTATTAAGGTATGAGCCATGTCGTTTATGTCGCGTACTTGTGTGCCGTTTTTTGTTTGCAGTTGGCCGACTCCTGACGCCTGTCAGTCAGGTGATGTATCTTCTGACTCGAACGTCCTCCCGGTCTGACCTGTCTGTGGTTCCTTATGAGATTGTGTGTCTTCCTGTATTTCAGAACTTTTGTGTGTGCGTGTGCGTGTGTGTGTTGTCAGAAGGAACAGAAGGGCCTGGCAGCTTTCTGCTTTATTTATTTGGACAGGAGTCATTCGTCCCCCTGGGCCTCAGATGGCCTCTGCTGTGTTTGTTGTCTAAACCTGTCACAAGGATGACATATAAATATATAAATACAGGCCAAATTAAGTTAAAGAAGGTGTGTCTGTAAATGTGAGAGACTCATCTGCTCCTCACATCGAACAGGTCTTGAGCGGCGTTGCTCAGGCTACAGTAGGATGTGCTGCCCTTCATTTTTTCTTAAGTAGGCTACGGGGGATAACAGAATAGCTGCGAGTGCTGCTATTTCAGGACAAAAAAAAGGAACATAAATCACTGTCCAGTAAAGCTGTTCACCAGAGAGCAAAGACTGACAATAAACCTTTTTTTTATATTATTTTAAAGCTACACCAAAACTTTTGTTTTATAAACCAGCAGCAATAACTGTACCAACTCAGAAACTGCACCTTTTTTAATGGATCATAGTGCAGATTGGGGCTTTCCTAGTTGGTAGTATACCATGTGAGTTGATGAAAATGTGTTTTTATTAATCTTTTTCTTAGATGAGAGGATTTGCTCTCCTCCGTTCATGGTCCTGAACACAGAGTGCAGCCCAGATGTGCTGGAGCAGATCAGGAGGCAAGGACTCACGTTCCCCTTCAGTAAGCATATTTAAAATCCTAAATCCTTATTTCATATACATTATTTTGCCCTTCATATTGTAATTATATTGAACGTATTGTTAATTCACTACCTGTCTCACGTTTCTGTGTTCACTGCTCAAGCAAAGAAAAGGCCTTAGTGTCACTAAGCTGAGTTACCTTGCTAAATTCTCTGCCTTTATTTCTTCAACAGTTTGCAAAACACGAGTGGCTCACGGAACCAACTCCCACGAGGTAAGAGGCCACCGAGCTCAGAGGTCGTTCACACCCTCCACAGTTTGCTTTGTGCAGGCGGTAACACTTGTCCTGTCACAGGATTGTCATTTAACTCAAGTCCAAACAACAGAATCAGATAAAGTGCTGTGCCTCGTATATCTTTTTGTGTCAGTTGAAATCAATACCCCCGTCAGACTGGCCAAATAATCCTCATCCCTCCGCGCTCACTGCATTGAATTAAGCTATGACCTAACGAGACTTGTGTCTGACAGGGCTGGTTGGTTTGAACAACAAGTTCCGGTGTGTCATTTATTGTGTGTCGTCCTGTGCGCAGATGGCCATTATCTTCAGTGAAGAGGACCTGAACAACGTGAAGCCTCCCTGTGTGATCCAGAGCTTCATCAACCACAACGCAGTGCTCTACAAGGTGTTTGTGGTGGGAGACTCCTACACCGTGGTGGAGAGACCTTCACTGAAGAACTTCCCTGCTGGACCGGCAGGTGAGGAGACAGACAGGTGGAGAGAGAGAGAGACACAGGTGGGGCGGTCCAAGTGCTGCTAACAGCCACTGTACAGGTTGCAAAGCCTTTCAAAATGACTCAATAAAAGACCCCATAAAGTGGCTTTATAGTCCCTGTGATTGGACCTATCCACCCTTTTAAGGGATGCCAACCGAGTGCAGTCGACTTTTGCCCTGTTGGTACATGCTGTTTAAAATAAACAAGAGGAGCGGTGTTTTTCCTCCATAAACGTGTCAGAAGCCTTACCCATGATGCAGCGTTGAACACAGGGGTTGTCCCCCTGACACGAATGACTTCAGCATTTGCATGTGATACGGTAGAGGCCCTCATGCAAACCAGGTTTCACCGCCGGTGCGGCCGTCTGCTTTGTGTAACAGCGCAGCGAGAACAGTTGGAATGCGGAGTGGTGCAGCAGAACGGCACAGTCCCTGTCAAACACATGAAGCAGCATACCTCAGTGTTACATCTGCACAGCGTTTAGATCACAGCGCTCTGCAGCCTGGAGCTATACATCGAGTTTTATATCCAAGAAGTGGAGGCATGGGCTGGATGGAAGGGGTGAGATGCAGAGAAGGTGCGGTTTACTTATAAATAACGGTGCGAGAGATGCTCCGTCCTGATCAGCCTTCTTTCCCAGTCTAAGAATCTACAAGCCCATCTGCCCAACACTTCATTACCACAGCCCGCTACAAGCCGAGGGGCATATTTATTTGGACAGTGATGGAATTTACTTTTTCCCTCCACTCCCCGCCCTTCTTCCTTCCCTCTGACACACTCTAATGTTAATCATTGTAATGATAACAAAGAAAAAAAGGGCAATAAGTTTTGCAGTTCATCCTGTCACATTTATCACTGCTTCAAAGAAAATCCCAAACAATTTACATGCTGTTTTGTTCTTTAGTGAGCACTCAACATGACGTGGTTGTGACTGATAGGGTTAAAGGTTAAAAGACTTTACACGGGGAGGGGGGCTCCTACTTTGAGGTTTCTGTTTCTATACACTAGGTGTTCAAATCAATAAATGAAGACATACATTTAGTAAAGCTAAGGTTTTGCCGAATTGCACTTTGTAACCGGTTGAGCTTTGCTGCCACCTAGAGCCAGAGATGAGAAACATCAGCTCTTTTAAAAAAATTCTGCCTCACCTTTTTCCTCTCTTTCTTTTTCAGATAGGAAAGCAATTTTCTTCAACAGCCACAATGTTTCCAAACCAGAGTCGTCCTCGGACTTGACCACGGTACGTCCAAAATGTCACGGACTGCTACCCCGTCTGATATCATGAGTTTTTGTTGCTAATATATTTTAATATTAGTTCAACCTCTTTAATGTCTCTCAGAGAGAGAACGTAGAGGGCGTGTCTCAGCCACCCAGTGATGACGTCATCAGAGAGTTGTCCAGGTCGTTGCGGCAGGCGCTGGACGTGTCCCTGTTCGGCATCGACGTCATCATCAACAACCAGACAGGCCAACATGCCGTCATTGACATCAATGCATTCCCTGGTAGGTGCGGCCTCCCATCCACCGGGCTTGAGTGTGTTTTATTTTTGTCACCTTGTGTCTTTGATTTGCACGTTGAGCAGATGATGCAACCGGTTCTATTGAAACAAATGCCTCCTACTGTCACCTGTGAAATCCTGCATCTCTGTAGGTCAAAACGCGCGCCAGGTGTCGGTCGCTGTGTACCACTAACATGAACTGCAACCTGCTTCTAATAACCCCACTGTATGATTCAATCCACTCCAATGAAGAGACTTAGTTGGGAAGATGTACAATTAAATTAAGACCTTTATTAATTACTTATACAGCACCCTGTGTGCTTGATATTAAGACGCACATTCCCAATCTCTTCAGTTGTTTTTGTCATTTACAAGTGTAAAGTGCATTTTTCCAGGGGACTCAAATTCCATCACATTTTTTATTACAAAACAGCGCTTGTTAAGAGCACCAGCAGAGAGACATTATCCTGTTGAACGTCTCAGACAGGTTTCATTAAATGTGTTCAAAGAGGTCAAATTATCCAATATTTCCAACGATTACAGAAAAAATGTATGGAAAGGTGTGTAGCAGAACTTTTTCCTTTCCTCTCCCTTTAATCATCTCATGACCCTTCAGATCTCAGACCCACAGGTTGGGAACCAGTGGATTTAAGCACCACTTTTACAACAAGATTGCCAGAAGGATATCCTGCTCTAATTGAAATATAACTGACAGACTTTAAGTTGAGTTTTCTTTTTTCAGAAATTCAAATAATACAGTAAAATCAAATGGCAGTTCAGTCTGATTATCAGGCTAGAAAATAAACTATTCGATACATACAGTATATACTGTATACAAAAGACAGCTTCACAACATGTAAACATGAATGTAATTGAAATAGTTCTGCGAGCATCCCTTGTAAACATTTGGAATATGGTCAAAAGCTGAATTAGCTGAGCCGACTGGATGTCCCTCTCTTCTCAGGTTATGAGGGCGTCCCTGAGTTTTTCAACGACCTCCTGAACCACATCACCAGCGTGCTTCAGAGCCACAACCCAGACTTCGCCCCTGCCGGCGAGCAGCCCAAAGGCCTGCCGGTGAGCACCATGGTACCGAACGCCGCCTCGCCGGCCCCCGGCTGCTGCAGCATGCTGGGAAAGGAGGCCAGCGGCAGCCCCTGGATCGTAGAGGGCGACGGAGGGCTGAAGGGCCCGCGTCAGAGACTGGGTTGCAACTCGGCTATGTCCCCCAACTTCCAGCAGCACTGCGTCTCCACAATAGCTACCAAGGCTTCCTCCCAGTGACTGATCGCCTGCCCCCACTCTGTTTGATCCCTGAACAAAAAAAAAAAAACGGATGACAATGGTGACAATAATAATGAATAATAATCATAATAATTATGATGTTAATGATGATAATATATCTAATCAAAAACAAACCTTTTCCTATATAGTTATTGAAAATTATGGTGATTGGGTGTAAGCTTTTTTCTCTCCGCCTTTTTTGTATTTTTCGTTTTGTCTAATGATTGAATGAATTAACAGTACTGTAATGTGAACTTTTGGGAACTTTTGCCTAATAGCTGATTTTATTTTTCTCTCTTGTGTGAGTTCTCTGTAATGAAAAAGGGTCCAGATATGGTAGCTAATGGGAAATGGCCGAATCGGGACAGGAGAAAGATGTGCCACTAGATGATCCGTGCAATGTATGATCCGTTGTATCTCACACACACACACACACAGAGACATATGCGCGCGCAGGTATGTTTTACGTTGAGACGGACCGTGCCAGTGATGTGTGTTTTTGTCTTCTGGTCAATACCACTGATTCCTCTGCACAAAGTGGGGGGGGTGGGGGAGGGGCAACGGTGGTTGGACATTTTGAACACTACTCCACAGATCCCGGGCTGCTATGTGACTGTGGCCAACTGACGGCAGAGGACATAATGAGTCTGAACATGAACGACGAGATAGTTTTGGGTTTCATTACTTTGAACAAACAGTTGAGCCGTTTACTTTTCCGAGTGCCATCAAATTGACTTCTAACGTAGGAAGGAAACACGATCTTCAAAGGGTTAAAAAGAAAAAGGAAATCTCCATGACCATGTGTCCAAGTTTTATTTGATGATTGTTGTTGCACCAATGTTCATAGGTCTGTGAGTGTTTTACTGTGTGTCAGACGGATGTTAGGTGTTCAACAAACAAACCGCATCCTTGCTTGAGTCCCAGTTTGAGTCGCTCCAGCGCCGGAAGATGAGGATCACATTCCCTTTTTGTGTTTGTGGATGTTTTCAGAGAATTCCATGATGTTTCAGAATTCCAAGTGGGATCTTGCAAGATTTCTCTCATCACTTCATGGGTTTGTAGTCTCCTTAAACAGGCGCTCCACGTGTCTTCAATGCTTGTATCCGTAATGTGAGCAAACTACTCTCCTGAGGCCAACTTTACCTATTAACAGACTTGGGGCTGCTGTGTAGTTTGTCGCTTTTCATTGAATTGTTAATCAGAAAATTGATTATTCCACTAAAATGAATATAGAATGTGTGTTTGAATACCCAGCCCAATGGGTAATAATTATTTTGATACCATCACATGACAGCAGTTCTAAATAGAGGCATTTGTTCAGCTTTATTACCCCTCTCATTTGATTTAGTGTCACTCTTAACAGCGCTTCTTACAAAATGCAGTTAAAGAAACCTTCAGTCAAGTCGGTTCATTTGCTTCAAGCTTAAATTCATCTGCTGTTCCAGCTGCTGTATTCGTGTCGCATGTTAAAATCATTTGGATGGGAAGTGGGGGAGACGGTCCAGCTCTTGTTCCCAGTGTTCACTGTGATATTTTTTTACTCCAATTTTGTTAATATCTTTGTCCTGATATCTACTAAGAGCAAATTTATTTTATTGAGATTTTATGGGGAAAAATGTTTTATATAAATGAAATGAAAGCACGGGCTGTTTTTGAACAAACAATGGATATTTACAAGCAGTGTGGTGAAATGCTGGGTCTGGGTACAGGTGGTGTCAAAGGGACAAATGAGCTTTTGGTTGATGCTGTTTTCTCCCCCTAGCATCTAGTGGGAAGGAGTGCCAACCTGCAGCGCATATAGATGTTTTTTCTTTTGCATTCCACTGAGCCTGCTTCTTCTCTTGTCCCAGAGAGCTCCTCCTAGCTGTTTTATTTTCCTCCATTAAGATCCGAGGGAACCTGACTGTCCTCTCGCTCGCCCCTGTGATCGTAACCAAAAGTGTCAGCGCAGCCATCTCACCAGCCTCTCTCTGGGACAAAAGAATACCAATGGCATTCTGAAAACAGGGTTTCACTTGATACACGGTACTGTGGGAATCTTTCTCACACTATTTGAGTGTGTCGTGAAGCAACAATAAAATCTAAATGTTAAGGTGTTGCAGCAGGTTCAAGGGAAACGTCCAAATCCTTTTCCCACTGATTCCTCATCTACAAATGGGGGCAACATTTTGGGTGTGTCCCTGTTTAAGCTGGAGAGGCTAATATCTGTGTACACCACTATATTGTGTCCTATGTTGTGTTCCTTATTGTGCTTCTAAATGGGAAATAAATGGTTAATCTTACTCTTGGTCATTTCTGCAACCCAGACAGTGTCATCATGCTCCCAGCTTCAACCTGAATGTTTACGTCTTGGGCGTCTTGTACAGTACGTGTATATATGCCTAGGCTTACATCCGTACCGTATGTTGTTTTGTATCAGTTATGTAATTGAGAGGAATCCACTATTTTGACCTTTTTTTTTTTTTTAAATAAAGGGCCAAACCAACAGGGCAAAATAAACATGTGAAACCTGATCTGGCTCCATTTAATTTAACTTTGTTTTCCTAACCGATCACATGCTGTCTTGTCCAGTGTTTATGTAGGTTAATATTACCATACAGTCACCCACACCTTATAACTTATTAGACTACAAGGTGAAATGTATCTTAATTCTTCTCAAACAATTCAGTTGATTCATCGTTAGCACATTACTGAGTAACACCTTTATCTAAGTGTCAGTGATATTCTACATGTGTAGTAGCGTGCTTGATGTTTTTATTAATGCTGTATTACTGAAACCATAAAGGTAGCTCTAAACACTTTAATTTCTTTTTTACAAAAATTCATGAATATATCCAGTGTAAAGAGACTGCAAAACAAAATGCAGCAATGCTCCACCCAGCCTCCAGATGTTTATTGCCTTAGCATTAATGAATCACATTTCATAGAATAAGAGACACCGTAAAAAAATGACACACGTCACGACACAAACTTTTTCAACAAGGCCAACTGAGTCTATACAAAATGATAGCTTATTAAAATAAAATATATTTTCATAATCTTAGTCTTCTGTACATGTAAAAAAGAAAAGACAACACAGATATATTTACAAGAACGCCAGACAAAAGACGGTATACATGTTCCTAATGCTACTTAATCCTCTCTGCCAGACCTCTGTGCTGCTGGGATGTTTTCTTAACCACAAGGTGCTAATGAGGTTGTAAGTGATGTGCTGTCGGGTTGGCCAACAGTCCCAGGATGGTGGAGAGACAGTGCAGCTTCTCCTTGACATGTTCTGGCAACTTCTCATTCTCTTTATACCTGTAGAGAAGAGAAACGTCAGTGAGAGTCAGCTGAAGTGGCCTTACTTACTGTTGTGCACACAAACAGAAGTGTATAATCAATCATTTATCAGTTTTCTGTCACTTGGGGGAGTATTGTGAAATGGAATAATTTCCTGAGGATTTTCTTTGGAAATGTTGATGCTACAGTTTATGAAAGGATCTATTAAGAAGACGTTTACTATGACATAGCTGTCCTGCAGCTGCCTGTGTAATGTCAGGGACAAGGATATAGTTGTCACCCTGCCACTGTCTTAATAACAAAGCCGGTAAACAGAAAAGTGAAACAGAGTGACCGAACACATTTATGACATGTTTGGTACCTGGTGATCCTCCCCTCTGGACACGTGTAGGTGATGCAGGAAACTCCTGCCTGAACCACCAGCTGAGACCCGTCGTTGAACTGCACCCACACCTCTCCGCTCGTCAGCTACAGATACAACAGAGATTCAGTCTTTTGATCACAAACGTGACTCCTGTGCTGATTATAGAATATTAGGGCAATTCTTTTATCAATTACCTGTGATGCCCATCCAACATTGGGCACAAATATCGACTTAACCACTTTTCCTGTGCTTGGGGGGCTTTTCTTACTCAGGCTGGCTGTGGTGAAATCAGACCCATCGTAGGAGATCATCTGCAAATAATTATCATTTTTAAAAAAACAACATTATGTAGCTGTTAAAGCCTCTAAACCATCAGATCCTGAAGTGTAGGGCTGCGAGACACTCACTGAAGGAGTGATCTGTGGAGGTTGAGGAGGTGAAGCTGTATCAGGAGGCACCGGGTGGGAGGGCATGGACGATGAGCACGGGGAGTCTGGGTTGACAGGTCTCCTGGGCGGGGGGGTACGGGGCAACATTAGCCACACAAGGCAAGGACGTTAAAACCGAGAATATACAAACAACAGGACGTTTGTCTCACCTGCCGATAGTTATGGGGAAGAAAGGGACGTTCTTGACGCTGCGCTGCTCCTCTGCTGTGATGGCGGCCTCCAGGGACAGACACATGCTGTGGCCCTCGTCCGACAGCTCCACATACAGCCTGCTCTCTGGGCTCAGCCCGCTCAGCCCCGCCTCGCCCTTCACTGTGTACGACTTCCCGCTCTTCTCCACCACTCGCACCAGCTCCGACGTCTTGTGGGTCTTCGCTCCTGCACGAGTATTTGTGAAGCATTACATTATGAACTCGGGGCATAAAATAAAAAGGGTGGGATCACATGTTTCAACACACACACTTGACTCACCATCATAAAAGCAAACTTCCAGGTCTGCGTTGGGAGAGTTCTCCATCAGCATGACCTTTGCATACTTGGTGTAGAGGGTCACTTTTGGAGTCTTGGATTTCACGAGCTGAACAAACTTGGAGGCATATTGGTACTTCTTCCAGTATTTCTCTGTGATTCAAAAAAATGAATGAATGAACATACAATTTCTAATCTCACATTACACATTACAGGGCGCGACGCATCCATCAGAATACCTGGAAGGTCCTCGTAGCTACAAATCAGAATATCTTCTGGAGGAGCTGGAGGACAGTCCAGGACAGGAAACCCCTTTCCACTATTAGGCTGGTATATCGTCACCTGCAACACATGATGATAATTATAAGCTTCATGTTATATTGGGCCACCAGCCTTGTCATGGTCATATTATGTCGTTATACTACCCCCTAACAGTCACATGTGAAAAATTCAAGAGAGCTCACCAATGAACCATCACAGGAAATCCGAAGGACTTCTTTGACCCTCTCTTGACCACTGTGGCATTTTAGCAACTCCATACACACTTCACTTGTGTCCAGGATGCTCACCTGTAGGTAACACAAGAAATTAGACATCAGCAATTAACAGATTAACTGACATTAACAGATAATCCAAAAATACGAGCAATATCTTACAACAGCATTTTTGGTCTTCTGTCTGATGGGCTTCAGTCTGGACGCACACAGGGGCGGGACAATGTCTCTCAGTGTTTTCTTCTCCTTATCCACGCTGGGCTTGGGTGAAGGGAGCTTCAACTCTCTGCCATGAGGAGGCTGGAACTCTGCTGCCGGTATATTTTCCCTGTACGAGTCGGAGTTGGAGGGAAGGTTGTGGTGCATGTGGTGCTGGTTGTGGTGAGGGTTCACGCCTCGGCCCATGGGCTTGTCTGTCCAGGAATTGTGAATCCCTAAAGGTCCTCTGCTGCTGTGGAAGCTGCCGCTGCTGCTGTGAGTGCTGCTGTCTGCGGGCCTGTGTCCAGAACCTGAGGCAGAAAAGAACAGATTTTCTTAAGCAGGGTGGTTTGATTTGTGTTTGGAGAGTTTAAAGATTAATTTATCAATTTTTATTCCCCATAATTCATATTCCATCTCACCAGGCTGGAGCCTATAGCCGATATCTACGGGTAAATCCACTAATACCAAAAAAGAATATCATTCATAGGCATTTGCCATTTAAAAATGTTCTCAACCAAGGCAGTGGTGAAGTAACAGTGCTGAAATCTATCACGTAGGCACAGATAATCAAAAAGCAAAAAACATGAATTTTACCCTCATTATTGAGCCAATTAGTAACTCCCTCCAGGTCTTGAAAATGCAAGTTTGGTGGATGTGCAGAAAACCCAGAACTGAAACAGAAAGTGCAATCTTTTAGTCTCGTATAATGTGTCCAAATGAAAAGAAGATGATGAATGGAGACCTTACTTTGCTGACTGTTTGATAGGAGGAGAGGGGAGCCTCCCACGCTCTGAAAATGGGTACTGGGTGGAGGACATGGGGAAGACTGGTCTTTCTAAACCAGTCAGAGTCTCCTCTGAGTGGCATCTCCCCAGCTCAGCATGACTCGACCCCTGGCCAGATGCAGAAGAGGCGGAGCGATCTGAAGAGTGAGCCCTCCTCAGATAGCGAGAATGAGGCTGTCCACCTTCTCCACCGTGAACCCCCCTGCTCCTGCCCTCTCTGTGAAGTCTGTCCGCCGGATGCTGCCGCTGCTGCTGCCAGTGGTCTCCGTCCTCAAAACAGGTGCTGCTGGGTTGACGCGGAAGACTTGGAACATGCGCCATGCGGTTAGGCAGGGCAGAGCCAATCATGTGCCTGGTTCTCCTCTGCAGGCGGCTGCTGCTGCTGGCTGAGGTGGAGGAGGTGCAGGCCGTGGAGATGGTGGCAATGCCGCTGTCCATGGATCCTTCGTCCCCCAGCCCCAGCTCCTTGGTCCTGACCAGCAGGCTATGGGTCATGAACGGGTGGTCCAGCACGGCAGAGAGGCTGGGCCGGTGGGCGGGGTCCCTCTGCAGCAGCTGGTGGATCAGGTCCTGAGCCTCTAGAGAAACATGGTCAGGCATCTCATATTCCCCAAGAACCACCTTAGACAGGGTGTGCTTGACTGTGTCCGTGTCAAATGGAGGGCGACCCGTCAGGAAGGCGTAGAACATGCACCCCAGTGACCAGACATCTGATTCCAGGCCATGAGCACTGCGAGTGGCCACCTCTGGGGAGATGTAGTTAGGCGTCCCGCACATGGTGAAGTGCTTTTCATTTGGGAGTTTGAGCTGAGTGGCCAGGCCAAAGTCTGCTATCTTAATGTTCATGTTGCTGGTCAGCAAAAGGTTTGACAGGGTCAGATCGCGATGCAAGATGCCGTGGGTGTGCAGGTACAGCATTCCTTTCACTATTTGATGCATGAAATGTCTTGCTGCGAAACAAAAAAACAACAATGTCTTTAAAAAAGGCACACGGCTCGTATAACTGCACCAAACAATCTACTGGAACATAATTCACCTTTAATATTCTTATTAAAATAGTTCTTTCTGACCTTCATCCTCAGAAAAAGGCATCTTCCGCTCTTTAAGGTACCGACTCATCTCTCCACTGTGGCACATCTCCAACACCAAGTACACATAGTTGCTGTCCTCAAAGTAGTTGTACAGCTTAAATAAAAGACACGGTGCAGTATTTATTATCATGTACAAATGAGAAGACACAAAACCTACGAGTGCAGCACAAATCTAAAAAAAAACACATTTGACTGGAATGGAGTTTAAACCTATTATACAATAATCAAGTGAAGTTGTACCATAAGGGACAGCAGTGTCTAGACAAAGCAAAAGAGCCGGTCTGCTAGTTACTCTTAAAAGACGTACTGGTGACCAACCCCAAAATAAGCGAAGGGGGGAAAAGAGTGGCGATAACACTGAACAAAGTAATTACAGGAGGTAGGAGGGGCAAGTTCTCCACATTACATAACCATGACAACGACAACACACAGCTGACATACACAGATTTTTTGGAGCAACTGTAACTATAGACGGGGCTGTTCCCACGAGTCGTGCTGTGTACCTTTAACTGCATAGCTGGTACATGGTGAAGTCTATTATTATAACTTAACTACATGTCACTGACAAAACAATAAAGCATTAATGCCACACAGAAGATCTGAAGGTGAACAAATATATGAGCACCATGGCGGACTTTGTGTGGCGCAATAATAACACATAGTAAGAAGAAATGAGCTGCGTCCAGGCAACGTTACCTCAAGTATTGAAGGATGTTTCAATCGGCACTGAATTTCCACCTCGTTTGTCACACGCTGGACCATACCAGCCTTCTGCATTGCTTTTTTGTCAATCTGCAGACCGGAACAACAAGGGATAATTACACACCTGTCACGTAGGATCAGCATGTGGTATAGTGTGGTACAGTGCCGTTTAACAGTGCCTTTGGTCTGATGGCCAACAGTCAATCTGTCGCCCACAAACACAACGAACTACTCCAATTTGTGGGGAGTCGAGGGACCACTAGAAGCCAGAGGGAGGCAACAAACGTATAATAATCCAACAGTTGACGTTTACACTTCACCTGTCTGTTCCCAGGCAACAGCTTGGGTGTTGGTTAAGTGTCTACTTTACAGGTAAAGCGTGCTATAATTACCTATTATCACTGACAAAGACATTAATGGTGGGTGAGGAGGGATTCTTACCGTTTTGATAGCAACCTCCAGACCGGTCGTCACTGATTTTGCCCGGTAAACACATGCAAAGGAGCCTTTCCCCAGGAGGGTGAGGACCTTAAAGTCCTACACGAGAAGAAAGAAAGAAAATAAACACTGAGTTTTGCAAACAAAACACTGCATTTGCAGAGAAATATGACTATAATTTCAGATTTAAGTACTTCTATTCTGATCCCATGACAGACAGGATCTTTAAAAGCACGATACCTCGATCCTGAGCTCCTGAGTGTAAGTGTGTACACTTTTCTCCTCATCTCTGCTGGCTTGGGTGTCAGCGGAAAGATTTTGGAAGAAATAGTGAATAACTTGATCAAACATCGTCCCTCTAGCCTGCGACATGCTTAGATGCGCAGCACAACGGATAATCCAAGCAACTAACGACTCCACATAGGAGACGTCCTCCCACAACGTAACTGCCAAACAAGCCACCAACACCTGACGCTGTCATTAGGCCAACCACGACCTTTTAATGATCCCGGCTCTCTTCCCGCTAACGAGGACCACTTGAAGCCGTTTCCAAGCAGCATGAAGAATCACTAAACTGACGCAGCGGTCAAACAACACGGTTTGTAACGGGCCAGGGTAAGGTTACACACCGAGGCTGCGCCTGCTGGTAATACTGTCAATAACAATACTACTACTACTAATAATAATAATAACAATAATAATAATAATAAATAGTGGTAGCAAGTCACTTTCAGGACATATGAAGGAACAAACAAGATGTAACGAAAGGAGCCTAACGCTAACGTTGCGGGTTAATTAAATGGCGTTAACTTAGTTACTATATTAGCCGTTAGTTTAACGTTTTAATGCGTTTCGGTTAAATGAATCAACTCGAATGCTTTCTTGACACTTTCGTCGATATTACGTGAAGCCAAACCCGTTCACTCACTCAACCAACTTATTTAAAAAGCTGCGTTCACTCCAGCCTTTCACTTTGCTAACGTTGCCTTGCTGAGTTAGTTTGGAGTTAGCTTGTGGGCGTTAGCCGCAACAAAGGAACTCACCTCGATTTTGTCGCCGATCGAAACACTCATCGTGCCTGGTTTTCGCCTTGCAGATACATGCGGGTTCGTAATAACGATCCTCGATTGACTGTGTGCATCGGTGGTTGGTAAAGGGGATCTCAGAGAGCAAGTAAATGTTGTTCTTGTGTTCCCCTCCAAAACTTTGCCATTTCTTCCATTTTGAAAATATCCGCCCGTTACTCCCGTGGCTGCGTCACACTCTACGTCACACGACAACAACCGGGGTTTACCACGCCCCCTTTAAAAGTCTCTTTGGACTCGTAAAACTGTATTAAAGTATTAATACAAGTGTGTTTAAAGGAACTGTTTAATACATGTTATTTATAAATGTTGTGTAAATTTAAGTTTATATCTGTAAAGCTTATATTTGTATTGTATAAATGTATTTTACGTATTCAGGTCAGGTCATATGGGATGTGCATTCATTCTAGGGAGACCCAAGTGTACAAAATGAAATAAGTAAATAATACATTATGAAATAAGGAATAAGATGAGTGCATACAGACAGTATATTAAATATAACCATGACATGGGGAAATCATTTAATATATTTCTAAAGCTCATTCTAATGACATGGTATTTCATCTAGGGCTGCAACTAATTACGATTCATCTGAAGATTATTTTCTTGCTTAACCAATCAATCATCTGGTCCATTAAATGTATGAAAATATTGGAAAATACCCAACACAATTTCCCAAGGTCCAAAGTGACGTCTTAAACTTGCTTGTTTTGTCTGACCAACAGTCCAATACCCAAACATATTCAATTTATTGCTGGAATAAAATAAAAATGAATGTTAAAAAAAGCAGTATTACATTTTATATAATAATAATAAGCTGGGTTTTCAAAATGCTATGTTATTATTTCTTAATTGCTTGGTTGCATTAAACATTGTGTCTGTTGCTATTCACATGGTTATTATTTCTATGTCTAATTCATTCATTTCATTTTGAACACTTTGGGGCTTTTATGACTAAAAGCTTAATTTTACCAGCTGAGAGTCAGAAAAATCACACACAGATGTGTGTTTGTGCAGTCACAGACCTTCACTTCTTCTCTGGAGATTAGTGCAAATTTTCAATCCACAATTATAGTTTTGTTGGCAACCGGGGTCCCTCTCACTCAGTATTTTTTGCAGTAGAATTAAATCTCAGCATGTAACCTCTACACTTACACCTACATTTCTGAGCTGTACTGATCTCACCCCAGGGCTTCACTCAGACACAAGTACATTTTAGATTTTGGCCAGTTTCTTTCAGTTTCAGCTGCAGAAAATCAAAACATTTGAGACTAAAGAAATGTTGTCTTACAGACAAATGTATTTATTTTTGCCATCTTTAAATCCCAGGACTTAAGTATGGAAAAATGAAAGAAAACCAAAAAGGAAATCGGCAACCAATCACTTACTAATGAGATTTGGTGTATCAAGCATTGCCATTGCACTAGGAATATGTTCTTTATGTGAATATATATGCTGGCTGCCTTTATTTACTAAAATAGAATTTACAGTTTCTAGACATAAACATCATTTCAAACTTATTAAATACAAATATATATAATTTGTATTATTGCATACAAACTAATAGTTCCTTAATAGCAATTGTTCGGACAGCACTATCTATGAGTGAATTACTGCTGGATGCTTATGAGACACATGGAATGTAAACACAAAGGGTACCTTTCCTGTATGGTACAGTCAGAATCGGAGTTTAATCTATTGCATCATTCCTTCATTTATTAAGTATGTCAAACCTTTCAGAGAGTAAAGCACACCATTGTCACACATGAGGATGAAAGAAAACCTCAAAAGGTATAGTCCAATGGGGGATGAGGGGGTGCACAAAAAAAAGAATCCACAAAAGTGGCTGGTGACGATGGAGAAATGGTCCCATGGTATTGATTGATTGAAGTTTCTATCGTCTAAATGGTCAGTTGTGGTAAACGCGGTGATGGTTGCAGAGTTTGCTCCTCAGACACTGATCTCAATCCACCTCCATCTCTTTTGTGCCAGGCTTTGTGTGCTGGCTTCCCTTTGCGTCTCCCGTCCCTTCTGCTCCTTGCTTGGCTGTCGGGCCATTATGAGCTCCGCTGTTTTGGTCGTTGACTTCAGGGGCTTCCTCCACTGTGGGCTTTGGCCTGTTGATCATTGGATTACATACATCCTCTAGTTCCTGGTGAGTAAGAGGTGTAGAAGGTGAAAATCAGCAGATCACTGCTAATGGGAACAAGAATGAGGACTAAAACAGTCATTCACATACCTGTATTTTGGCAATGATGTCTGCTACTTTAACAATGGGATCTTGAGTAATAGTAAGTTTGCTCTGTGCGTTCATCTTGCCGTTCATCCAGCCCATGCTTTCACTCACACACTTCTCCACAGTGCTCATGTCCTCTGCACTCAAATGCAGGTACCGCTCATCCTAGGGAAAGAGTTTGTGACAAGAAAATACTAAAATAACATCTACAGTTGCCAAAGGTGTCACTGGGACTTAAACTAAACTGAATATGACACAAACATTTTAGAAAATATGTACAAGTCAAAAAGACAGCTATGGTTGAGCAACAAAACAGAGGAAACTTCTCAGACTTGAACGACTAAGGAAGTAAAGCCCTGTACAGAACCCACAAATCTTGACACTCTTTAAAAAAACACTCTTTAAATCAAACTGTCTGCCATTTAAACATTTTTTGATCAAAGAAGATGTAAAGGCACTGCATCCCTAGATCAAAAGGGTTCACCTTCTGTTTAAAGGAATCCACAAACTTCATGTAAAGTTGCAGTGTCTTTCCCAGCTCTTCAAAAGCCCTCGGCCTGTCCTCGTTCTCTCTGTGCCGGTCCTGAATGGGTTGACCCAACCGCTGGAAAAAACAATTATTCTCACTTAAAAATCTTAAAAATCTTTCAAATGCATTTTAGCTTCCAGAGAGCTGGGTGTGTTGATGGCCTTTTAATAGTAGTTCATAAAATCCCATCTAAAATTGAAAATTTAAATATTCCTTTGAATAAATAAAAACAAACCTTGAGTCCAGCCAGCTTCTCCTCATAGACATGTTTGGGTTGGTCCTCTCCATCCTCATACAGCCAATTCTCTGTGTCTTCCAGCATCAGTGACAGCTGGTTACTGTCCTGTTAGTGATGGCCAAACATAAAACAGATATTCAATACATCCTGTAGTATTTACAATGTCAGCCTGACAATTATCAGCAAAAGTATGAAAGAAAGCAGCACTCACCTGCTCAGTGATGTACTTTTCATAGATCCCACAAAGTTTGCCCCGCAGATCGTATACGTACTCCTCAACAGCATTTTTAGCGTCATTCAGCTCTTTCACCAGTTTGTCCTGGATAATCATGTGACGCTGTGAAGCAAGAACGCACAGAAATGTCACAGAGGAGTCAGACAATAACAGCACTAGTCTACCATACAATATAATGTTATCTTACTAACAACATCAAAAACTAAAGCATCAAAAAATTACCTCAGAGTTGAATCAACACCCGATTGATACATTGACAATAGTGCAGCCTGTTTTGTAGTTTATAGCAGGATCCCAATTAAATCTTTTATAGACTTTTGCTATAGACTATTTTGTCGTATTTTACTAAAGAATATGTTAAAATGGATGCAGTGACTCAAAATGCCGTTTATGTCAAGAAAATAGTTTTAGCTGCCAGATATTTAGAGTGGCCAGACATTTTAAAATCTAGTAGCCTTTGTGGCTAGTGGTCCAAATAATATTTCAAGCCCTGAGCTATACGTTTGTGGAAAGGCCTAATGCTGAAGACATAAACTGTCACGTCTACCTAAAATCAAGATATTTAGTCGGGGGGAACATTCTTCCAACATGCAGAATAAGAAACTAAAATGCTGCTGGCACCGATTAATCCAGTCAGTTAGCATTAAACAAACAGTGGGGCTCCTTCAAGGGCCAATCCGTGCTTTGAAAATGCCAGAATGGAACAACAACAAGTACAAGACACCATGGAAAACACTCACAGATGAGTACAGCACGTATGAAGCTCATATCAGGTTTTAATTCCACTCCATCCATTAGGAAATCAGCATTTCAATCAGACCGTGACTCAGCTTCTTCCAGAGGCCAACAGGAGCGCTCACCTCATACTCCACAAAGTCGTTAAGGACATCGCTGTCGAGCTGTCGAATGTTGTTGGCCATGATGGGCAGATCAATACTCTTCACCTTGGCTTTGGGCTTGCTTGCCCCTGCTGCCGGATCCTGCTTTTCCCCAGCCGCCCCCTCCTGGATTTGGAAGCCAGAAAACACAGTTCAGTCTTTCTATAGTCCTTTTACAACTTCTTTTCTAATTCTCTAGTTTTTATGGATGGGACACTTCAACAAACTAATATGAAAATGTTTTTCACCCCAATAGTTCCAATTATTCCTGTAGAGATGCATTAATATGCACTGTTTACATCAATTCACTATCTTAGAATCTGCATACCAACGCTGTATCATTCAAGCAGGAAAAAACAGGATACTGTTATTGGCTTCAAAAAAATATGAGCACTTCACTAAATTCAAGCCTAACCGACCTTACTGCTGGAACTGTTGTCCTCGCTCTGCTGCTCCCCCTGGCTTTGGCCTTCCTGGTCCACCTGCATTTTGGTCTGAAACACAACACACATTCAGCTATTTTATCTAAGTCAGATTAGATGTAAATAACAAAATATTTAATATTTCAGTTATAATAAAAAGAGCAATATAATCAGATTTTGTACATTACACATATTTAAAGAAATAATTTTATAAACCTTATTTAAGACACATAACCCTACTTTAAACAAAATGGCGGTAACACCTTAGAATGTGCAAGGATACAGCACAGTCTGCAAATGTTTCTATATAAGGATGTGGAAGAGAAACTTTGAGCTCAATTGCTAATACACAGGCTATATGCAAACCACATATTTCTAAACCAGGGTTTTAGATACAATATGCAAGAGACTGTCACATTAGAATGGCAGTAGCTTCATATTCTACTACTCTGCTACTAGTTGTAAGAAGCTTAGTTAGTTAGTTGGAAACTATTTCAAAAAGGCAGGTGCTCCGAAAGTAACGAAGGTATTATAGGCAAATTATACAAAGGTGTCACCTCAAGGATCAAAAACTAAAAAAATTATATAGGGCAGCCTTAGGAAAAAGAGACGAGGATGGAAATACCTGATGAGGAGGTGTGGCTATATATCTGGGAAACTCAGTGTACCTCCACCAGTTCATGCACGTGGAGGGATTTTTGTTGGAAACATTTAAATCGGTTCTTTGTAACCCCTAAACAGAAATCTTAATTAATTGGGACCTAGTACTATTGTTGGAGGGCGTGTGGATCAGTACAAGTGGACCATGCCCACATGTTTTGGTATTTGGTATAAATATTCATCCTTTTTGGGAGAAAATGAGACGCTTCATATCAAGGATTCTGGGCTATAGTGTTGATGTGTCATTTTTCTCTTTGCATCTTGGCGTTAAACCTGGAGGTTTGTGTAAAAGTGGCATCTACCCGCTGAAGATTTTATGGTTGCAAGTAAAAAGGCTGTTACCAAATACTGGCTTCACAGCGGGGGGGGGGGGGGGGGGGGGGGGGGGGGGGGGGGGG
>JAVQJL010031667.1:0-12396 GCA_036024295.1 Nannoperca obscura | reverse complement strand
TGAGTTGTCATGGCTTAGGGCCACTAATAAACTCGGCCAGATTTCTAGATATGAGAGCGGCTCCATTTAAAGTGGGATGGTGCCATCTCTCCTAATCAGACCAGGTCTTCTCCAGAAAGTCCGGCAATTATCTACAAAGCCCACATTATTACCTGGACACCACCTCGACAACCAGCGGTTGAATGATGACATGCGTACATGTCTTCACTAGTAAGATTAGGTAGGGGCCCAGAGAAAACTAGACTAATACGATTCCAAGTGTTGTTCCAAGTGAACAACTTGATTTATTGAAAGCTGTGGTCACTGTGGTATAATTAACTATAAGATGAAAGATGCAAGATGTAGACTCTTACATGCTCCCATTTTCACTGTGCAGAACGGTTATGGTGCACATAGCTGTATTCAGCAGGCTTTGTTCACATACTTCAAATCTACACAGAGCCATTCACACAACCATGGATTCTCCAGAAGCACAGTATTGTAGTCTTCTACAATAAACCAGGGCCGTATCTGTTCATCACTAGCAGTCTGTCACCACCAATAAACAGCAGCGAGGTGGCAAACTCCTTCAACAGCTTTGATGTGGAGTTGCTCTAAGAAAAGACAAGACCTTCAGATCACAACCTGTTGAATAAGTCCATTCTCTGTGTTGAATAGAGATTTAAGTATCCCTGTCTCATTTGTAAACTGAACCTGCTACCTCTGAAAGCAAAGGGAGTGACAGGAAAGAAAAGCAGGAAAATGTGTGCATCTTGGACCTTATAGAAACGTTATCACAATTCAAATAACCCCACATGTCAGCTATGAGATGGAACAGCCAGGTCCTTTCGAAACCCGATGTTGCTAGGATTTTTCCTCTGTAAACAAAATTTTAATGTAATGCCATTGAGGTTGCTGATATTATAGAACACTGGGCATCACAAAGTGGCCACACAGTGCAAAGTGTTGTCTTTTCTTTTCTATACATGCCATAAACTGTAGAAGCGGCTCATGAATCATCACTGTCTAAAAAAAGGAGAAAAAGACTGTGGAGATCCTTAATGCAGAAACAAGGACAAGAATTCTAGTTTCTGGCTTGTGGTTGTTGGAATGCACAACAAACATGTAAGCGCCACAACCAGTAATTGAACCCATGGTCTCTGCAGGCATGATCTTTACCCCTGTGCCACCCATGTTTTCCTCAGAAGCAATTTTAAGTCTAAGTCCAGCCTGTCATGTCATCAAAATGTGCTTATTCAACTCTGCCTTCTGCTGTGCTGCTGTGAAGACGTTGTGGGCAGCAGTACCTCTTCAGCAAATCCTCTTAAACAGCACAGAACATTGGCCAAATTGCTGCTGTAGCTAAACCCAGCTGATCCCTATATGAACGTGAGCAGTCCCAATGTATGGTTGATGATAGGAGCAACACTATAATTAAGTGAACACCAGGTATCGCGGTGCCGTTTTCGGTTTTCCACTACTCAATCATCTCTTATTCTTATCTACAAAAGATCCACATTTTACCAAACATGCCTTATGTGCACTGCCAGCTTCACATAATTGTTTATCCACAGCAGTGACAGGTTTAAAGCTTCACAATGTCTGATCATGCAGCTTTGATGAGAAATCAAAACACAATATACAGTATTGTTTGTAACAAAGAATCCTGTAGGATAAGCTGTTGCCATTAGGGATTCTTTATTTTTGTACAGATAGTTTTACAATTAAACATAAAATAACTAAAACAAAGATTCTAAAGGACATCCTGTGGGAGACAAGATGCTAGTGCAACTGGCAACAGAACCATAAGCAGGAAATGCAAAAACTTTTACTGAAATGTTTTGACAGCTATTGGATGGATTCCCATCTGATTCAGTACAGATATTTATCGTGCCCAGAGGATGAATTGTATTGACTTTGGTGATCCCCTGACTTTTTATCTAGCCTCTACCATAGAGTTAACATTTGTGGTTTTGAGTGAAATCTTTCACCAACAATTGGATATGAATGTGGTACACACATTCCTGTCCCTGTCAGGTCGAATCGTAATTACTTTGTTGATCCCTTAATTTTTCATCTAGTGTGTGGAAAAACACAACAGAGCTGAGTTTGGATTCACTGGAGGTACTGGTAGAACGGGCCATTATAAATTTAACATTGTCTTTATGATATTCTGTCAGTGCAGCTGAGCTTTTTTTTTTTCGGTCACTGGCTCATTCTACTGAGGGGAGTCAAGAAACACTTCATGTGTTCATTTATGCTAACGGCCAGTTTGCCCTGAAAACAGCATCAGCAGCTGCATTAGTCCTGTCCAGCTGCGAGCTTGTCGAGAACAGTTTTTCTCATGTATGCATAATTAAACATCCCCACCCCCTCTCCCCCACCACCACAAACAGACTCCGATAACTCTGATAATGTATTTGTCCAAAATCAGTATGTTGACATATTCATTAACCATCTTTCCCAAGCATCGCGTTTTTACTGCTTTAAACTTTTTTATTATTGTGTTGTTTATCTTCATTGTGGTTTACTATGCCTCTAACAACACAAGATTTCACCCAAGGGATCAATCTTGTGTTCTCTTTGCCATAATAAGTCTGTACGGTAATGTGGGACAAGATTATGACAAAATCTGACACCAAGAGGAAAAACACTATCAAATTTTATAGTTTGATTAGTATGTATTTGTAGTTAGGTCTGTTGGATTTAATGCTTTTGAAAGATAAAAAACACATTTCAGATGTCAGTCGGCGTTAGATGACACATCAGCTTTACTTAGGGGTATTAATTGATTTTTATCCTACTTATTTATTCTCTCTGTCTCTCTGCGTCAACAGGATGAGTGTGCTGCTGGGTTGCATGAGCTTTGGTGTGTGTTCCCTCATGGACCTGGACAAGGTAAGATTAAACACAGAGATTACAGGTATAAAGAGATTCTGTCAACAGTGGCCTCAGCTCCTTTTTCAGCTTTCACTCTTTCTGTCACTGTCTGTTTGTGTGTGTTTGTCCGTCCATTAGACCATGAATCTAAGAGTTTAGTTCAGTGTGAATGAATTCCAGTGACCTCGATAGTTGAGAGGAAACACTTCGGGGTTACCAGTGTTACAGCGCAGTGACGTTGCTGGCAGATACTGGAGTAAAACACAGTTTGAGTCACTCTCTCTACTAAAATGTTATGGGTCGTACACACATACTCCTTAATTTAATGTAAGTCTCACAGAATCTTTCCTTTACAGATTTTTTCAAAATTACAGTGTAATTACAAAAATGCAGCAGTTGATTTAAATACAGATGATGTTGCACATTGAGACTTTTGTAAAAGAGCATTGCATACTGTAAGTCTTTAACTGAATCAAATAAATTTTTTCATGGTACCATATGGCCAAAATATGAACCAGTATTGCATCTTAATAGAAAATGTTATCTTGGGAGATTTTTGATGTCCCCGGTAGTGCAATGACAGCAAGACCTGCTTTGTTGTTTTCTGTCATGAGACAACAAAGCCCAAAGATGATTTATTTTGTCAGCCTGTGTTTGAGCTGTCAAAAACACAGCACTTCCTGTTCTCATCACACATACTGAACATTTCTTAACCACGAGGCTGTACTTAGGCACAGCAGTGCTTTGAGCTAAATGCTAACTTGCTAGCATACTAGCAATGACAATGGTAATTTTATGATGTTATGCAGATATAAAGTTTTCCATGTTCATCCTCTTAGATTAAGGTGTTAGCATTGGCTAATCAGCACTAAACACAAAGTAGTCTTGAGCTGAGGCTGATGGGAATGTCATTAGTTTTGCAAGTATATGGTCATAAACCAAAGTGTTGGAGAAATTAATATTTTGACCTGATTGTGGCACTATATTAAAAGTTAAGGGATTACTAAAGTTATTACTATTCTTCCTGAGGTGGACATGAATGTCTGTACAACATTTTAGGGCAATCTATCCATTAGTTGTTGAGATATTTCTGTCTTGACCAAAGTGGTGGACCGAGCCACCTAAAACTCATATAAGACCGTACACTGTTAAACTAACTGAAATCCGAGAGTAAACTTTCTTAGTGAGATGAAACATTTCACATTCAGACACTTATTACTGACTACTTGCCAGGCAATGTGGGGTGGAGAGGACAACCGCTCAAAGACACACAACCATTGATACAAAGGGTGACACCACTTTATCCCACACACCTACATCATTAGTCTTTCTTCCCAAACTGTCCCAGGTGATAGCAGATAAATGTTAGGTCCGGGAATTAGAATAGCTTCTCCTCCACTGTACAGTATTTCCCTATCTTAGCTATTTCCCTTCACTGTTTAATTATTCAAATCTAATTTATCCAACTGTCTTTCCACTACCTTTGCACATGTGTATATTTTCTCCCTACAGTGTACCACATATTCACATAAAAAAATAAAGAATTCCACGTTTTAGTGGTTAGTGCAGTAACCACTGCAAATGTTTGCTATGTAATGCCTCAGAACTCATCAATCATTTATGTATGTTATTATTACATCATGAAACCATGAATCCTGCATTTGCGTGTATTTCTAAGGCCAAATGAGGTCATAAGATACTTTTACACTACAAAGAAAGTATCATTATCATTTTTTCACTGCTTAATTAAAGCATAGCAAATATACTGCCAAACTAATGGATAATGAAAACAGGAAACCTTTATGTACATTATGGTTACAGCACAGTGGAGAAAAACTCTTAGAGAAATTACAAAAACCTTCATCCAATTCTCTGTTTCTGTACTTGTAGGAACAGTTGCTGCACTCATCTGCTCTTTACCAATGGTCGAAATGAACCCTATAATTTAGGCTTTTTGTGAAGTAGAAAATATGAGTGTCCTGGTGACGCAGTGGTTTAAGAGACATGGCATTCTGGGTTTCAAATCACAGCACATAAAAGAACCCATCTGCAGTTGAAGTACAGTAAAAACTTTCTCTCATCATCTTTTTTTTTAACCAAGAGACCTGTTAATACTCACAAAAACAATTATCTTGTGGTAGACACCATCAGTATTTGCCTTTAATTTTAACTATTTGTCCAAAGCTTTAAGATGACACTGAAAGAAACCAGTGTCTTGCCTGTTTGAATGACACCAAAAATGGCATCTGCATTCATTGAAAAGGCCTAAAAAGAGTTCTCGTTTCTATTTTTACTATGAGTATTGTTGTTTTTTTGTTTCACGCTGACTTAGAAATTGACTTTAGAAATAAAATAAGGAAATCAAGGAACACAGATGCACATTTAGAAAACCCCTAGTTCTCTCTTAAACTCTCACCAGTAAGTCTTTTTTGTAGTTTCAATTAACATCCACATCAGTGAGGCAAACAAACAACGGAAAGAAAATGATATTTTAGTCAGGCTTAATGGCTTCCTTCCTCTAACATTTATCCTAATGAATATTTAATTGGCTTAATATTCTAATGAGGGAGATTCAACTTTGAGTCACACAGAGTTGTGTCTCTTCACCCCCCCCCCCCCATTTTATTATGCCCTTCCTTCAACGCCATCCCTTTCTGTTTGCCTTTTGTGTTGCTTGATTTCTGAAGTATTTTAAGCTCATGAGTGTTAGCTGTTATTTTTGTTACCTGCTCCCCTCCCTGTCACATCTTGTCATTTGTTTGCACCCTTTTGCCACTTTGTGCTTTGTACTTCTCTCCATCTCCTGCTTTCTCTTTCCATCTCTCTTGCCCTTCTCCCTCCTGACTAACAGTTCTTTTTTCCCCCACTCTTTCCCCCTTTGTCACATGTGCAGGGTAATATTTAACGATGGTGTAAATCCCTCCCTGACGTCCAGGACATATGCCATCCCCTCCCCCATCTTCTATACAAGTGCCTTGCCCGTCTTCCCCCCTTGTCCCACAGCCCGCAGAAATCTGTCCACTCAGATAAGATGCTTTTAAAATGGAGATTATTGTCACTGTCCATGGCATCACATTATTTAGTACAAAAGAGGAGGCTATGTGTGTGTGTGTGTGTGTATGCTGTAATAAATGTCTTACACAGAATGAAATAATGGCAGAGCATACAACTATGTTGTTACGTCGTTGTTTGCAAGACTTTGTCCACATCATCAGGATTACAAATCAGACCCCCTGTGTCACAGACTGCATGCCTTTATGTAACACACGTACAGTAGTTGTAAACACATAACACATATGTGTGCAAACACACACACACACGCACACATCCACACAAACACTCACACACCATCTGGCTCACAGTGCAGAAGTGGGGGCATCAGCTGCTGGAATAAGCTAAAGCATTGTGAGTGAGTGTGTGTGTGTGTGTCTGTGTGTGTCTTTGCAGGCCTGGAGGAGTAAGCAAATTGAATCGGGGTGTGTGTGTGTGTTTCTGTACAACATGTTAATGCCCCCACATAGAGAATTCATTTTATATTTAGTTCTCATTAGGTTGAATCCCCAAGCTGGAAGTCATGCATACACCTCCTCGCACTTGACACACACACACACACACACACACACACACACGCAGCCTCTTCACACTCTGTGTGTGTGTGTGTGTGCTGTAGGAAGTTCAAGGATGGTACTACCTGCTTGGGGAAGAGCTAGGGAGGAAGAAGCATCTTAAAGTGCCCACACAACACAACTACCACTCCACTGGTAAGTGAACTTCACCATTATCAGTGTGTCAAGATGAAAAACACAGATTTTTACCAGAAGTGTGTCGGAGTAAATAACGAAGGTTGAGTATCTAAAGTTGGTGTCGGATGCTTGGTCATATTCTTAGGCTCTTAGTTATTCTTTATTCAGATATTTCCTCATTTAAATCAGGAAACATTTCTATCTATAAGCCATATTTATTTTAAGCAAAGCTGTGTCTAAATCGTATGTATTACACATTGGCGTGTTTATATTCCCCAAACAAAGGTATTGAAAAATGTCTTGTTTTAGTACCAGTAGAGCAACTGTTGTATTGGCCTAGTGAAGTTAGGTAGATGTGGGAAAACAGGATGGCCATAACATTTGCAAATTACATACAACAGCGTACAACATTTTTTCATCAAAATTGCATAATAAAGATAAAAGGACAGATAGATAAAAATAGTAATCTAGTGGCAAATCAGCAGTGTGTGAGGGTCAAACAAATGTGGAATGAAAATGGCTGTAATGAGTGTAAGAACAAACTTTATGTACTTACTGTAAGTACATGCCATGTACATAGTCTCACATGTGCCAGGCTCATGGCTCAGTCATTGCGTCGGGAGGTGGGGTGACTGGGGAAGCGAGGGATTAAGAGAAGGAAAGAGAGAGGGATTGGGAGAGCGAATGAGGGAAAGACAGAGCTGGAGGGAGGGAGTGGTCTGGACGAAACCCTGACGCGTCACAGTTGCCAGAGAGAGAAAGAAAGAGAGAGAGAGAGAGAGAGAGAGAGAGACGGAGCTCTCCCATACCGTTCACTGCTGGAGTGGATCTCCCCTCACACACAGACCTACACACACACCCACCCAACTATCTCTCTCTCACACACACACACACACTCAGAGCCATTTGTTTGGAAATCTATTTTTCTTCTCTCCACCTTCGTGTGCTCCTTCTCTTTCTACTTATGTTGGCACTCACTCGTAGTTTCACGTTGGTGGTGGTGGTGTGTGTGTGTGTTGGAGTTATGCTACTCTGTGCCAGCCATAAAGGCAGCCTAGGCTAGGTGAGTACTATGTTTGTGTTATCATATTTGACTGTACTCCCTGCACATGAGGATATTTTGGAAGTTGCTAAGCAGCAATTTTGCAACGTGATTTGTTTTCTTCAGTGGATTCTGTTTTTCCTTGACTCCTTCCAGTCTGATGAATTCTCTCCCGCTGCTTCTTCACTGTTTCACCTTCCCTTTTTTCCTCTTACTGCTTGTTTCTTCTCCTTTATCTTCTTCCGTCTTTATATTTCTCTTGTGTGGGCTTTTATTGTTGCTGACATTACTTTTAATCCAGTTGTTACTCTGTGCGTGTGCTGCTTATCTGCCAATTCTCATTTAATTTCCTCATGCTGAGCTAAATTGGTCACCATTGCTTTCCATGGAAAAGCCCTGAAGGAGCTTACCTTCCCATGCAGTGGTTTACTTACAGTATGACTCCATCTTTTTGTACACACATATGCACAGACCTTTAACATCGGCACACACAACCCTAATCCTCCCCGTTCTCTTCTCGGAACCATCGACTTTCCTTCGCTTATTCACATAGTTCCATTCTGGGTTATAAGAATGACGATGATATCATGAGACGTTAGCTAACTCATCCCAATTTACACTGCTTGGCTGAACTAGGCTAATCTGCCTCATGCAACTTTAAAATGAGTTTTATGCTTCTGTGGATGGAACTAGGACAGGGGTAGCTGTGAGCTGAAAGGTGTTAGGTGCTGTTAACTAACACACATTTGGTAATTGTAGTCACAGATGTTGAGACAGCACAATAAAGGAAGTTTTGAGTCCATTGATTACACATTATTTTTAAATGCCATACATTTTAAGTCCATTGATTTCACATTATTTTTTTATTCGATACATTTTAAGTCCATTCATTTTAATTCCATTCATTTCATTACAAAAAAAAAGTAGAAACCGCATGCTTGGCTGTATTAATAAATGTAGGATGTTTTCATCTTTCCCAGTGGCAAAACTGGCCCACTACTGTCTTATCTGATCCATGTGTATGTGTTTGTTTGTGTGTATGTGTGAGTGGGGGGTGCATACTCATGCATGAGCTTGTGTGTTGCCAGCTGGCAGAATGTAGGCCATTGAGGCACTACTGCGCCATGGCATGCACTAACATGAGAATGACCAAAATCCCATTCATTACAATACCACGTTCTCTCTCTCTCTCTCTCTCTCTCTCTCTCTCTCTCTCTCTCTCTCTCTCTCTGTCCCTTTATATTTTGTATGTCTCTTTCATACTGATTATCCATGTGCTTGTGAATATCCTTGAGCTTTTTCCTTGTCTTTTCCATGTCACGCCTCTCCCTCTCACCTGTATTTTCATCTTTTATTCACTCTGTTTTCTCAGACATCTGGCATCTTTGTCATTTGTCTGTTAGGCGGCAGTCCATCTCTTATGTAACCTAGCACTGTGGCAGAATGCACAAAGGCTTTTAGTAAACAAAAACATTTGATGTAACACTAGCTTCCAGCCTATAGAAGTCCATGATTTGCAATATATACAGTATATCATTACTCCACAGTAATTCCACGAGTGAGTAGGGGCATACTGGGAGCTTGGCAGGCTCACCATGTTCTTGTAATGCTTTGGGTTCAAAGCTAATGTATCATTTTTGCTGCTTGTCATCATGCATCTCCTCTAACTCTCTCTAACTACTCTCAAGCAATACGAACTGTAGTTGGTTATGTGTGTGTGTTGGTTTGTTTGTTTGTGTATTCTGTTTTTGTGCAGCACTTAGGGGAATTATGGTATGAACTGTTTAGGCTGAACCTCAGAGCCCTCTTTCACCAGCACAGCATAGTAGAAGTTGCACAAGGGTGAGACAGCTAAATCTAATGAAATGAACCCACAAATAATCACCAATAACATGTTGTAGATGCAAAAAATGTGAAGATGTTATTTGTCGTAAATACACACAGAAAGATAATTACATTATGTTTACTGTTTATCAAGTTCATCATAAGAAGACAAGTGTTAAGTTTAAGCAGTAAATGGTTAAGAATAATGTTAAGGATTGGTCATCCTCATATTCATTCACGATTTAAAGAAATAAACATCAGCTCAAACTTCAAGCATCACTCAGTCTAAAATCAACTTGTAAACTTGAGTTCAACTTGAGTCAGTCGAGTTAAAAACAGCTACAGTGCCTATTTATAGTTAACCTTTATGTAATTATTTTGCAATGGGAAAATATATAAATATAAAGGGCATTTACGACCTGTATATTTGTATCGTGAGACAGGATTAACTTTTTTACGTGATTTGGACAAACCAGGCAGAAGTGTTTGAATAACTAATCTGGCCAGAAGCAGTCAACAACAAAAACAGTCATCCGGCTATTCTTGACCTCAAAGACAATGATTGCCAAGAGCTAAATGACTTTTATCCCATAATACCATATCTAATTTGAAAGAACGCTTAACCTTACAAGCGAACATCATCTGTTGAAACAAGTCTTTTACTGGTCTGCTAGATTAATCCATGTTAATGTGCACAGACTCTCACCAGAGGTGTACTATTTGGATCAGTGTGTCGGACTAATCCGACACTCAGAGACCTGTGCCAATTCAGTGCCAGGACAGTGCCAGGCCAGAAATCTGGGGGGCAGACTTATGTTAGACTGGGAAGCTAGCAGCACATCTGCACATGATGTAGCGTCACACTGACCTAGTCGGTATTTAGAAAGACAACAATCTGGACTGTTGATATTTGTACATTCAAATTTCATTCAGAGTGAAATGCAAGACATCTACAGACTCATTTAATGTATTTATGGCCATAATGCCATGGTTACATGTACAAGTAAATATACTTGTGATACATATGATACCGAATACATGCAAATAAATCACACATGCAGAGCACAAATAGATAAATGACCTCTCTATATTGCAACAAGTCCTGTTACACATACTCGCTAGCACCATTGTGGCTCAGACAGATGTTCCTCTTGCATAGTTCAGACTCTCCATGCTTCCACAACAAAACCTATCCGCTGAGTGGTGACAGCTAATTACACTGTAGGGCTACAATAAAAAAAAGCTGCCATCTTAACTTTACTTAACACAAGTTGAGGGACTGAAATGGAAAGTCTGTGCATGAGTGGCAGGCAAACAACATTTCTGAGATAAGGAGTGACAGGGCAATTAGTGTTAATTTTCGGGACACGTTTTTGGATTATGCAGTGGTAGGAAACTCTTTTAAGCAACAGTAATATTGTACACAGCTCTTTAAATGCTGTTCTACTAGTTGTAAAACTACCAATAGAGGATACATGGATATTAGATATTTGCAGTGTACTTAGACACTATTCTGTAGGTATGTAGAACAAAAATTACACTTGTGTGTAGACTATTGAAAGAGTGATAGATGAAAATAAAGGTTTTTTGTGTTGGCGTGAGGTTTTCAAATTGCCTGAAAAGCTTAAAGCAGCAAAAGATATCTGTTTGGATAAATAGTGCTTAGTCTTGTAATTAATTAATTACATATCAGTGGAGATTTAAAAAACACTTACCATTAATTTCTCTTTATTAGGTTAGGCGGTCATTGGGTTGGAGGGGTAATTTTTGGATATCAGGTATGATCTGTGCATATTTGTGCACAAGCCTATGTGTATTTTCTTTTGTCGGTGCATTTATTACTGATGAAAGACAGAAGCGAGGGTTTTCGAAACTCCCTTAGCTTTGCTTTCTTGGCTTGCATATTGTGTCAACTGACCCACAGTGACATGTACTTGTGTGTGTTTCTGACCATGGCTAATGCATTTCCCTCCAACAAGCTTACGATGTGGGTCAGGTGGTCCGTATATGCGTGAAAGCAAAAATAGTAGAACACCCATTGGGCTTGTGCTTTAAAAGTGTGTCATCAAGCAATTGTTTTGCTTTTCATAATAAATATGTTAATTTTTCCCCCTATCTTTAATCAAGAGCATGGTCTTTCAGTTTGAGAGCATGTTTTATTGATTTCATGTTCAGATTTTGTCATACTCTCTCTCAAAACCCTGGTCTCACACTCAAATAGCCCCTGCTTGCGCTTGGATTAGCTCTGCTTATTTAATTTGTCCCTGCTTATGCTTGGATTTGCTTTGCTTCTGCTCAAACTGGATGCTTGCACTTAGATATATTGTTGCTTGCGCAGATTTCCTGCGCTCTCCCTCAAAACCCTGCTCTCGCACTCAGACTGCTTCTGTGTGCTCATGAAACGTCTGCTCTCGGATTACTGCCCTGCTCATGGATTGTTTTTGTGCAGCAAGCCTGTCAAAATTCCCTAACCAATAGAATGCCAGCAGTAGTGGTAACTTAGGAAAGCATCGCTGCCTCGTTGTGGTCACACTCCCTTTTTATTTATTACAGCACCTCGCACGGGCGGTTACTCTTTAACCGGGTTCATCTACTCCCACCCTCCACGGCTTTATTATGTGTAGAGTTAATCAAAACTGGCCCGAGGCATAAGAGAACTAAGCGCCTGCTTAGAGCCTCTGTGTCCCACAAGAGAGCATGATTGTTTTTTTTTGTGATACTGGTATATTATGTCACTGGTAGCCTTACAAAAACGCAATATTATGTTAACGGACTGGCTGGCAAATACTAGTGGTTTAGGGTTTTGAGAGAGATTATTATAAAATCTGAACATGAAATCAATAAATCATGCTCACACACACACACACACACACACACACACACACACACACACACACACACACACACACACACACACACACACACACA
>JAVQJL010031651.1:0-24190 GCA_036024295.1 Nannoperca obscura | reverse complement strand
TAATAAGTTACATTACTTTAATTAAGTAATCAAAATAGTTACATTACTTATTACTTTTTAAACAGGGTAACTAGTAATCTGTAACCTATTACATTTCAAAAGTAACCTTCCCAACACTGTGTATAGTACATGTACTGATAGCTGAAATTGATCACTGTGTATGGGATACACACATTTAGAATGGCTTGGGTTAGAATGTTTGGCAGTTGTATGACAGCGGGAGACACAAATGGACTACGTTTGATTGTAATGAAAATTCTCTGCTTTAGGGGCAGCAATAAATTAGTTAAAAGACTCATGAACGTGAAGTAAACGTGTGCATCAGCACGTTGCTATTCACGCACTGCATCACTGGATTTAATTTAACAATCACTAAAGTAAGGGCCCCAGAGTGTGCAGTCAGAAGCTTAAAATCACAACGCTACAGCAGTCAGATTCAGATATAAGAGAATTGAGAAGGGCAAATGAAGAGTTTAATGGCAAATGTTGGATTCTGCATTTGAAAATAGCACAAAAGATCATTATTAAATTAAATGTCTTTCCCAGCTTGGATATTTTTACTCAAAAAGGAAGTGGCATTATTATTGTTTCTTAAATAGCTATTTTCCCAATCAGGTTCTTATAAGATTCTACATGAATACACATTTTTAATACACTGTTTCTGTTATTTTAAAATCAGAGAATATTCCTTTTTTTTTTTGCAACAGTTGAATGAGAATCTGACCACACAGTCCTGATGATTATTGATTGCTAATAATACCTAAGGATTTTGTTTTACTCATTTGCTTATTTAGTAGTATAGATATTTCAAGGTAGGGAAATACTGCTAAGACAGTATGTAGTAGGATCAGTTAGTTTTGGTCTTCTGAGATTGGTTAAAAATAATAAATATATAACATAACACTACCCTTATCCTTTTAGTAGTATAATTTGCAGGATCTCATGCATTTTTATTGAACATGCAGTAATGACCCATATAAGATAACACTTTATTCACCATGTAACTATATGCATTTAATGTTTATTGAAGAAACCTATTAAGCGCCCTGTTACTTGCCACTGTTACACAGTGAATGGTCATTCTTTGAAAGCCTGTGAAAAAAAAAAAGATAGACAACAGAGAGCTAAAGTAAAGAGAGGCAGAGATCGACAGGAGCAGTGACAGGCATGGAGAGGAGTAGTGAGAGATGAGATGCTCTGAGCGTTGCCAAAGTCATGCTTAGGGCTATGAGCATGTGACTGAGGCAGTGTAGGTACTGCAGTGGCAGCAGTTGGTAATTTCCACTGTATCAGCAACATGTCCTCTGTGTCGTCCATTTCATTAGCTACGCATACTCTCCTGATATGTGGTCGGTGAAGCATTATTACCATCTGCCTTCCCCTTTTCTTTTCACTCAATATACCATCTCTGATAAGAGTTAACATGCAGCTGATGTAGAATATGGAATTGTTATCAGATGTTTAAAAGAAAGTCATATTTATATATATATTCACATAGATATGAGGGCATCAAACTGATATAGTGGATATCATATATATCTGTGCCACACAAGTTGTAAGTTTTTACGGTATTTGGGGTGACACCATATTCCATAAAATTACATAAATTGATTATGTTTCTAGTTAGCCATATCATTCACTCCCATTAATGTTGGTAAGATAAAGCCTCATGGTTGTGCTATTCCAGCACTGAATAGGTTAAAAACCCTTTGCAGATATAATTTTAAAGCTGCCCTGCTCTCTCTCTCGCTCTCTCTGCCTGCCACTCACTTATGCATGGTCTACGCACCTATGTGCAAGCAGCGTCTTTTCCTTTTTACAGTAAGACACGGTAGAAAGTTTTGTTCAAACAGCAAGACCTCCCCAAGGATCGTCCTTTGGGGAGTGGAGAGCAGGCACCTGAAATTTGAGTAGGTTGGATAGCCACAAGCAAAATCCCATAGCAAGAGGAAGTAAGAGTAAGCAAACTACTAATGCATGAATAAAAACATAAATGCAAATGGGAATGCTCATGCATGTGCACATGATTACCAACACACATACACAAGCACCAACACACACCAAAGTTCTGGTTGCATCTAAATTTAGAGGTTCCAGGGCACTGATAAGGTGTTTTGCTGCTACACAGCACTAGACACTAGATGGGCACATGAGATGGTTGCTCAAACTTGAGTCGTACTCAATTTGAAAGAGTTCAGACTTTACTTGAGATGTGCATTTCTTGATGTCAGACTTGATCCATACTCATTGATGATGACTTTTAAGCTGTAAGATTCAACCATAGATTAGTAAAGCACTCTGAACATTTCCACAGAAGCCAAAATAATCGAAAAATAATTATTTCTGTTATGAAATTAAAATGTTTATTCCGAGTGGATGTAATAGGGACCATCAGCTCAGCATGTTGTGAATATGACGTCAACCCTTTACATCAGCACACAGAAGCATGTAAATATGTCAGAGGTTGCATTTGAACTTTCAGTGACTTTAAAGAACTTAGAATACACATGTAAACGGTAGACATACTGTACATAAACAAGTTACAAAACCAATAGCAGTGTATTCTGACAAAGATATTAACAAATTTGTCTTTGGAAGTGCAGTCATCACATGGCTTCCGAGCTCAGTGCAAACTTGACAAATCAAGTGTAAATTAAGCCCTCTGAAACTGAGCTGAATGAAAACATGCCAAAACAGTGACGACAAATCTCCCAATGAGATGAAAATGTCAATCAAGATAATTGAGAACTCCCTCACTACGTTAGCAGGCTGTAAGTCGATACTGTAGTATATGACATCCTCCTAAGCTGACTGTGTGTCAGAGGCAGTGTATGGAGGGAAAGGAGAGAAGAGGAGGAGGAGGAGGGCTGGGGTGAAGTGGTGGAGTAGGTTTCCTTCTCATCATTTCTCTTTACCTGGCATAAATCATCCCCGTTCAATTATGATAAAGTCTGTAGCCTAGATTACGTGGTTTTACCGTGGGGCAGGGAAAAGATCATTCTTACAGACGTCTTCTACAGTGACTAAGAGTGAGATTTAATTTGGGCTTCAACGGGGCATGTCCTTTTAATTAATGGGGCTCAGCTGAGTTGGAGATGGTGCTGCTATTTAAAATGCTAAATGGTTTTTCGGATTTTCTTTTTCCTCATTCAACAGACACACACACACAGACACACACACACAGGCACACCCCACAACCAATCAAAATCACTCTTACTTTAATGAAAAAAATACCTGTGCTGAGAGGAAGACTTGGTCGTTCTGGTAGGGTATGAAACATGTGTATGAGTGTGTGTGTGGCTGAGGTTAAAGGAGGTACAGGGCATTGATGGGTTGATAGATTGATGCCTAATCTTATCTGCAATCTGGTATTAGCCCTGTGTTTTTAACAGGCCCAGAGACATAGAGTTGTATTCTTCCGGGAGGATTGGAAGCCAAAGCACAACAGGAATTAGCATCCACCCTGCATCTGGTGAATTTGTCCTGGAGGAAGGAAAGGACAGACCCTTATGTAGGGCAGCGTCAGATGGGGGGTTGGAGAAATGGGTGGGTGACAAGAAGGTTAAATGTGTTAGAATGTGGTAAAAAAGAAAAGAAAAGGAGAGACACTTTTAAATTCACAGCTATGAGAGTCAAGGGGCTCTGAAATATTCACATTGTTCGTTACACAATGGAAGGAGCTATTTGACATGTGTTCGGATGGATTTGCTCTGGATACACTGCAACCCTTTCTGAATCATCATGATGACACATCGGGAGATGTTATGATTCTCCATAGAAATTTCCTGCATTTCTAAATACTTGTTTTACAGGATGTATATGAACCTGGCTGTGTTGCAGAAAAGTACTGGCAGCTGGAATATGTGATGAGAGTATGTGATGGCTGCTTAAAACAGACTGGATGCACACATTTTCAATATGTCTTCAAAGAAATTGTTGAAATTGCTCAAAGGGTCCACAGGTGTTGCCTTTGTTGACCTTTATTTTCACTGTCTGCTATGAAGGCTTCACACTACTATCAACTCCAATGTGTTGTGCCTCATCATAGAAATCTAACTAATGAATGGTGAATAAATGATTGGTTTTGTTTGAACATCACAACTAAGGGCAGGGAGGTTTAGGGTGAGGCCTAGCTGCACTGCAGATAGTTTACCCTCTCTAGCCCCCATGACCCTCCTCTCCCTCCCCAGCATGCACCGTCACCCACCCACCCCTTCCCACCTCCTTCTCTCCCAACCCCCTGGTCCCCGGGGCTACCATTTGTGAATTCATCTCTGCCCTCACAGCCCTGCTCAGCTGTCACATCGCATCTTGCACACGCAGACAGTCAACGATAACAGTGTTAGGGCTTTTCATATTCCATACACCTCCCACTATACCGACATGCAATGTTACCCACAGTCTCTCTCTACTATTACCCCAGCCTCTGCCTATTCACCCACCTACCCCTGCTGTGGTTGGGTGGCAAGACTTTAGTTCTTTCCCTTGTTTTTGCTTTCTGTTTTGGATTCCTCTGTTTCTGTCTCTAAAGTGTCTTGGATGTTTCTATCAGGGGGATCTTTGGAACTACAGCCTTAAACTTAATATTAGAACACGAAGAGCTGTTTTTCATTTACACTGCTTTCAGAGCTGCTCCTTAAAAAATAATGATTAGAAATATTGAATGAATCGTCTTAAAATTGCAAATCTAGGAGGTTTCATTTCAACTAAAAAGATGTAACACCATGGCAACCACAGAGCTAGCATGCTTAATATAAAACACACACACACACAAACACACACACACAAAAGTTGTGATGAAACAGCATCAGAGGTTGAAATCTCAAGGCCAGAGTTTCATTTTAACATAATATGTGAAAGTGTTATCATTACTGTGTTATAAGTGGTTACTGCCTCCCTTGAAATAGATGTTTAGAAGTAAATTACTTACACATTTCATTAATTCATAAGTGGTGAGGATAATGAAGTTGAAAGGTACACCAAGCTGAGTGTACAGAAGCACGTGTAATTCCTACCCCAGTTTGTGCCTCTTGTGAAATCATAACTTTTATATTTAGTGGCGGTCAGAAATAATAACCACCTATCCAGTTGCCATAGAGATGTGATGAATTTTCGTTGAATGCCAAATGGGTTCCAGAGAATTGTCGGGCAGGGTCTCATCACCACCCTGCTGGCAGAAGTTGGGCATTGTTGGTACTTAATACTGACAGCAGTGTACAGTATGTCCACCACTATGTTAAATTTAAGCACTGCCTGCTACCTGAGAGTAGCTTAGAATTGTATTTACTGCTATTTTTAATTCACTACCACTGAAAACAGGACCAATATCCTGGTGATAGGGATGGCTGCTTAGAAAACATTCATATTGGTTGTTGTGGAAGGAAATTACATCGACTCCTTTTAAACTCGCTGGTGTAACTACAAACTGCAAACTGTCTTTTACCCTTTATTATCAACTTATCAGGCCTTACTGGCTAATAATATAATACAGAATCAATCCATACTCTCTCTTCTGTATCACTATGTATGCCTGAGAACAAAATGTCCCATTTTGATCTAGTCAGTTAAATGGGATCTATGCGAGTGAACATCAAAACATCTAATGATAAACCTTGGGAATCTGTGTTTTAATGGAAGGTAGAATTTAGGGCAGGATACAGAAGAATGGGCTTAGCTGGGGGAAAGAAAATGTTTTTGTGAGAGTTGGCCAAATGCAATGTAGAGAGTGCAGTGTAGCGACAGGAGGTATTTGCATTGGGATATGCCCAAGTGGAAAGGTGGAGGGAGAGAGAGTGATAGTTTGAAATAAAACAGAGTAAGGAAGAGAGAGGAAGGTGAAACACAATAAGAAATGTCTGTTTAGTGTACTGCTGTAGAGGACAAAAGACAAGGTGAGAAAAACATATTCCTTTTTGATTTGTGTCTTACTGTCGTAAATGTGGCCATACATTATTTTTTTTGATAATACTATTTTATAATACTTTTATAATATTTCCTCAATTGCTCAATTGTTAAGGCAGTCTATATCAATTATCTGTTTGTTTCATATTTTTATTATGAGAATACAATGGTCATTTGTTACAGTTGTCTATTCTACCATTACAAAACTGCATAGTTTCACAACTGCAGCAGATTTTTCAGAACAAATAAATTGTCTTTTTAAAGTTTTAAGAGTAGAAGCTGTTGAGATGGCTATGCCTTTACTAAACTGTATTTATATAATTCACCTTTCAAGAAAAATATAATTTTAAGCAATGGTAAAATTGTACTGTGGCCAAAACTATATATGAAATATGTGTGACATGCTTCCCGGTACAAACTCACTCAGAAATACTCTTTAACAAGAATGAAGAATTTAGTTTTCAGTAAATCCCTCATTACAGTACTGGGGAGACAACACTGCAGTTCATTAGAATAGAGAGACTTGCTCACATGCTCTAGGCTGAAGTCTGTCAAACTGATAACACCTCCATGTGCATCTCTGCCAAAACTACTCCAATGACTGCATAAAAGGCCAATTGCAGACAAAACTTTCCAACAAGTTATGTGAGCAAAGTATTGAACCTCAAGCGTCAAATCATTGAACTCGATATTCACTTTCATTTGTGGGGCAAAACATGTCACAGTTTGCCTCTCAGTCTCTTCCCCAGCCCCCTGCACCACCAGCCACTGCTCACTTCTCCCAGGTCATGTTCCTTCCTTCAACTTTACAGATTTGTCATCCTCAAGCCGTCCACCAGATGCCCTCAGACTTTGCCCTGTCATTCCAGATTTTGCCACTCCCATTTGCTGTGTAATCACCTCTTTCCCCTCACCTGAGCTTCTCCACCCATCTCTCCACCTGCACCTCTTACCCCAAGGCACTCCCTACATATACTGGTCCACTTCCTTTGTTCCAGTGTCAGTTCATCCTAGTTGCTGTGTGCCTTGTTGCCTTGCTGCTATGTTACTTTCCTTCCGGTGTTTTGCTTTTAATCTTCTGCTAGCCTGCCTGTTTACCTGGAAGCCATCTATTTAAAATAAAGCTCAATCACCTTCCTGCATTGTCTGCATTTGTGTCCTGTTCTGCTTTTCCTGAGCCTTGACAAAATATTACAATCTAGTAATTTCGAACAGAAAAATATTTTTCTGTGAGACTCCCCGCAAACTGTAACTGTAACTGTAAAACCAACTGACCATTGTTAAAAACTGGCCTTAGAGCTCTACGCTGTTGCTACCAGATCTTTAAATGGTTGAGGGTGGGCAGTCAAAAAATGTAATAGAAGCTACATAATTTGCTTTACATTTGGAGTAAAAAATAGTAATACTATACTAAATAAAGCATGTTTAGGGGTATCCAAGGCACAGGGAATCCTTAGAAAATTAAGATATCCTAAAGAATTTAAGAATTATGAGAGTATGTGTGTCTTGGGTTTAGAGGTCAGGGCCAGAATATTCTTTCTGTGTTGCCACTAACTGTATGAAATTAACCACATACAATGATTGACAACTACATTTACATAACAACCAGAATAGCGCTAAACACAAGCCTGGAATACCCTCGTCATAACCCAGGTAGATTCTGTTGGCTCGTGTGAACACACAAAGCAGTGTGTGAAAAGTTGTGAATTGTGAATAAACGCCAGGACATGATGAACCACTGAACCATTGCATGTGTTGTGTCCTCTCCCGCTGATATTCATTTTTGCTGACAGCCCCTTCCCTAAACTCCTTTATCACCAATTCTCCTGGACATATTTTTGTAGCATGTCAAAGGAAGGTCTCTCTCCCTCAATCACAGGGATTCAACCTTCCAGACGTAGACACACAAGTTTGTCAGGTGTCAAGCAAACATGTTGCTCCAATCAGCTGCCCCGTTTAGTGCGGAGATAAGGTAAAAGTTGAGATTGAGAGAAAAAGGAAAACAATAACACAGCGTCACTCGACTTGAGTGAGTGACTAACTCAACTTATTATAGAACTGTGCAAAGATGACAAAAAAGGAGATGAAAACACAGAATGTCACTTCTCCAATTTCATGCTAGACTGCCCTGCATCATTGCAGTGTATCCCTATAATAAAGAGCCTGTGCTTTCTGAATAGTGATTACCTCTCCTTTTTCAGCGTGACACACAGCTGTTCATCTAGCAACTCCAAAGATTCTTCGCACACAGTTCCACCTCACAACTGACCTCAATCCAGGCACACGAGGACACCTTGGTGTTTGTTTGCCTCTGTATGTTTGTTTATGAGCTAAAGCATTTGTTAAGCGTGAACGTGATTTTGCGCACAGGTCACTGGCGACATATTAAAGAGGGAGCCACAGAAGCAGGTGTCTTTCTATTTCACCTTTGTCTTTGCATGGGCTTTCTGTATCGATTGGGACACCTGTCACATGGACAGACCTCTAGGGTACTGCACCCCGGTGAGGAAAAGAGAAGGAGAAACAAAGCAGTACAAGAAGAATTAGGACAACAAGGACACCTGTCAAACTAGAAGGCGGGCTGCCCAACATGGTCTTGCAACTGTGAATGTGATCGATATTCAGCTGACATTGTAGACAGATGCACACGTACTCTGAGCCACTACTATCTCTGCTCCCTGATTACCATAACTTACTTATTTACGTGTCCACTTATGCCAGCAAGAAAAATGTCCTGCATCAGCATTGTGCCACTGGGCCGTGTTTGCCATTAAGCTTTTGATTGCATTATGGAACATAAGCATGATTGATGCGGGTAGGGGAAAATGGTGAGGCTGCAGAGAGAGGACAGTGCACCTACACAGATAAATCAATCCATTTGCAGGCTGATCATTTTGATCAATGCATAAAAGACTTCTTCAAGGCAACGCTGTTGATAACCGTTGATCAAAATCTACAATGGAAACTATAAAAATACACAAAGAAACACAAAAGTACACAAAACCTATAGATTCTGCTCCAAACTATATATATATATACATATAACACACCATTATAGCTAAATGCACCACCTTTGTAACATTACAGGTAGCTTCCCTTTTTATAAATGGTGGTATGTGGGCCTGCATGTTTGTCCCAGCTGTTTAATTTTCAGTGGGATTTTGAACAAATTAATAATTATTTCTGTCCCTTCTTGGAACCAGTGACATTAGCTAACATTACTGACAGAGACTTAAGTGTATTGAAAAACCAGGCTATGTGTGTGTGTCGTGTATTTTAGATGACGTGGCAAACAATTATCAACATTTTCATTTAATAAGGATGCATTAAAATGCTTGTTGGACTGACTGAGTGACCTAATTTATGATGTTCTACACAGGTACAAAGCACGGGGAATCTATATTATTAGCATTTTCCAAATGATAATAAAAGCTGTTATAGGAATTGGGTTATTTTGAGACAGCCTTCACCCATGATGCAATGGTACCTCAGGATAGCATTACACTATAAAAAATTATCCACCGTAAAAATGCCTCCCAATAATCCCCTTGTTAAATCATTAATTCATAGCCTGATCAACTAAGGCGCAATTTACTATTATAATATGGCATTTGCCCTTTGCATTAGGCCTGGATGCTGAGTCAGAGCATTACTCGACATTGTTATCGTCTAAGCCTGCTCCGAAGGGCAGGGTCTGCGAATGATGACCATGACTGATGACTGGGCTGCTCTTGCCATCTGCATTTCTGTTTCTTAGACCTAACATAGGGATTACTGCCATATCACTTCTGATTAAATCAGATATATGCCTGATGCTCCACTGTTCTTTCTTTCTCATGATTGCTCTGTCACATCCTCTCATCATTGCCATTTCATTCACTCCAGAGCTCCAGCTCTGTCACGTAGATCTTGGTTTTGTTCTTACACCTTTAGCTAAACATTAGGCATATTGTCGTCGTGTTTGGTCAAATCTGCAGTTGAGCTCACAATACGATGCAATACACTCCATATACACTCCAACACTCCCTGTCTTTTCCTTCTTATATTCCAGTTGTAGAGAAATGACAAGCCGATGTTCTGGAGCCAGCCAGACACGCTCTAGTGGACGGACGTCTGTGTAATGAGTGACAACTGCATGCTAGTCAGTCCCAGCAAATCAACAGTGAAAACAGAGAGAGCTGATCCCCGGGCCTAATGGAAACCACTGGTCCCGCAAGTGCCCGTCTAATGGGCCAGACACACAAATACACACACCCAAGGAACACAGAAAGTCAGAGAGGATCATATCCAAGGATATTCTCCATTCTTGCTAAACATATTTCTTGTGTTGTGAAATTCTACAGATTTCTGTCACCACTACCGCTTGACTACGTAAGACAGATGTAAGAAAAAAGAGGGACCTTTACAATAGCAAAATATGCCTGTGCCAACGCTCAAGGAAAGGAAGTGTTCCCAATAATAATTCATGGTCAGACAATCAAGAGAAAGACAGGTTGTCAGTTGCCAGATTTTATTTCTTCACAGTGTGAAAATGCAGGATAGTCATTGCTGCAGGGGAGGGCAGCGCCACACTTCTTTTTACTTCCCTTCTTTTCTCCCATTTTTTCCTGATGGTCCATGTGACCAAACCATTCTTCAGTTCCCCTAGGCAGAGCTGGTGGCAGACAATGGTCATTAGCAACCGTCTGGACATTCTCCCCAAACAGCACCCACTATGGGAAAACCACCCAATATTAGGCCATGCATCTATCATATTGTATTTCTTGCAAGCTGATGATGGCTGGCACCTCTGTTGACAAGTGTAGACTCTACGTCCCCCAATCCCCAGTCCTTACAAGATCCTGAAAATCCTGGACACCTTGTCTCCAACACCCCTTCAGTCATCCCTCCGAGGCTGGCTGTGGGATGGATGGAGAGTGGCAGGGATCCAATGAAGGAAGGCTTTTGCCTGCAAAAGGCTCTTAGCAGCTCCTTGTCCATGCACTTTGATACCCATGAGACAGACAAAGAGTGAATAACAGGGAGGTTTGTGAGAAGTAATCAGTCGGAAAAAATCTGAAAGGTCACAATACTGAGATAAGGTAAGTCCCTTTTTCTTTGCTGTCAAGTTTTATTGGGGCACATCAGATCATCTTTTTGGAAATCAGATCATTATATTTGGCCTCTGTCAGATAATAAGCTGAGGGTCATTCATGTGAAAGCACTTTTCTGCTCTGTTTTCTTGAACACCAAATCAGCTCTTGTTGATTACTAAAACCAGGTGGCAAGGCCTACAAAGTGCCATTTAATAAAAGATGATATATAATGGTGGTAATTCACAAGTACATTTAACCTGTGAGTAATGTCATTTTCTCACTTGTGTGGGTGCTAAAAGGCGAGAGTCCCCATCTGCCCTAAATGAGTACTGCAAATGTGTGGCACAATAGCCGGATTGTGGTCTGTGACTGGCTTTTGGCCGAGCTCAATGGAGACAATCTGAAGGGGGAAACAACCTATCTTCTATTTATCCTCTCTGATGGCTTTCACTAAATATAAAGGGGCAGGAATTCTATCAGAGAAAGATATAGCGTAACAGTGTGCAATCTCTGTGGCCACCAGCCCAACATGAGTTTCAACTCCAGTTACAATGTTCACCTTAATCTTGAGTGTGCTGCCCTTCTCGGAGTTTCACTTTCTTGGCGCCATGAGGTAAAAAGAAGTGTCTGGATGTAAACACAATTGCCTCAAAGAAAGACAGGCAGAAATAACAAATAAGGGAGAAGGAAATGTTGAAAAGAACAAAAATACTGTGGTGTTTTTGGTGTCTGAACTAAGCAAGTGTACCCTTTCTGAATCCACGAGTCAGCATGACTCACATTGATGATTTCCTGGCACATGGTTCAGATAAAGAAAGAATACCCTCTGTACCTGGTTAGGTAGTCAAAGCTGGCCCAGCTGTGTGATGCTAGCTCTTTCTGTGGGCACTTAGCCAACATTTGCATTTATTTATGCTGAAGCTCGCTCACCCAACAAGCTCCGTGATATCCTGCCAGCATCAGCAATCTCATCTGCTGCCTCACAACTCGCTGCAGACTTCCATTCTCACCTTAAGCCCCTTTCTTAGACATCAGTTGAATATTGCATGATCACCCCACCAAACACACACACACACATACACAGTACATTTAAATGATATTATGTTGTGACAGGACAGATGTGTGTGTGTGTGTGTGTGTGTATGTGTGTGTGTGTGTGTGTACGTATGTGAGTGTTTAAAAATTAAGTTTCAGATGACTAAAAGTTTCACAGAAAGTTTTGACTGATGCAACACCGAGTGATTTAACAAACAAATCTGTTGTGTATGAGAAGTCATTTTGCTGAACCTATAATAGAATCAGTCTAAAAAAAAAGTGTAGCTACCTGCTTTGAACTGAAATGGCTACACATTAATGGCATTGCATGGTAAGGAACATTTCATGCATCATCATCATTTGTACTAAAGTAGAGGAGAGTGTTATTCCCTATACAGTGTAATTGAATATAATGGGAATGGGATAAACTGTACATCCCATCTCACCTACAGCTTTCTTGCTCTAAATGCTTCCAAAAGGTTACCTAGGCAACCTTTTGGAAGCATTTAGAGCAAGAAAAGTAGCCACTGACTCAGACATCTCCTCGAGACAGGACACTTTTAGTACAGAAAATATACAGAAGGAAATAATATTGAAGGTCACTGATTTTATGCTTAACTATAGAGGAGTAGATGATATTGATGTCTAAGAATATACAAACGTTGTTTGATTTAGGTGTTTTTGGAGAATTCTTGTCTTTTTGGGTGTGAAACGAAACCAGAAATGCTTTTGCAATGAGAGGTAATATTCACAACAACACAGGAAAAAAATGCATGCTACCTTTCATCTTAATTTATTCAAGATTTTTTTGTACAGCTCATCTTCATTAATGTGAGAGGAGAGTTGTATTTGCAACAACATAGCCTCAAACAGTTGGCAAGGCTCCATGGTAAATGTGTAGCTTGGCTGGCAACATCAAGTAAACAACAAAATGACTGAAGGTATGAGGGAGCGGTAAATCCCTGCTAATACGCTGGTGAAGAATGTAGACAGGGTTAATGTCAAGGTTGCAAAGATTAACATGAAAATGTGATTTGCTGGAGTTTACTGATAATCCCATGAAAAACACAATTACTAATGTAAAAGGTCAAATTGACTCAATAAATGGTGTTAACTATTTTGTTAATTGCAATCTAACGAATGAAAATAAAGATTCTTCAGCTGACAAATGTAAAATGTAAAAATGTTAATACATACATGATCATATTACGAATGCATTTTGATCACAAACATATTCCACCAAGAACTCATCAATTTAAAAGCATCTGTCATTTAATTATTGGTCATGTAATATATCACTATTATGTTTTCTAATTGCATTTAATCCCATTAGCCTGAAACCCCGTCAAGCAAGGCTTTGTCTTGTTTATATTTCTTTCCTCAATTTGAAGAAGTACTGAAATTTACCAGGCTCGCTCAGACTGAACAATGTAACACACAATCAGGACTAAACATCAGAGTTTACACTAAGCGGAACCATGACTTGAGCGTAAACAGAAGATTTCCTGCCCTCCGTTCCGGACTTTAAGTTTTGGTTTCTGTCACATTACCTGCCGAGTAAACGGAGCCCAGCGTCAAACTGTGTGAAGGAACACCATGGCGCTTACAGAAAGCACAGCACTCTTACCTCTCTGTCTTTTCTCAGCCTCTTCCTCTGTGTCTGTATTTTTCTTTTGTGTGCGTGATAAAGACTAAGACAAAGTCATGCTTAGTTTGCCCTCACATGTCTCTGAAACAGTCCCTTTCTTGGATTCATATATCTACAAGGCAAGACTTCAGCTTTATGAAACAGCATCATGAGAGTTGCCATGCCTACAGGGTCTCCTTTTTCTCTGTAATTGCTTTCGCTACCATTGGCCCGGCCAGCTCTTATTGTTCTGCGCAGGACGTCGCTCTCAAGCAAGGCACTGACCAAAATAAACGGCCACACTTTCTTCTCCACAGGCCCATCTCTCAGGACGCCTCAAAAACAGATGTCCATGGATTACCCCATCCCAGTGGAAAGACACAGGCTCTGTTTATTTTTGTGAATTTGGTTTACTCCCTCGAAAATGTCAGGTATTTTTAGATGAGACTGCGCTGTAATGCTATATGAGTGGACTGCACAGAACATGCATCAGCACACTGGAAGTCTTCCGTTCTGGCAGCAGGTGAAGCTTCATCCCGCCAGGCTTCTGTTGCAATGTGGCGTGGCTTTATCTGCTCCTCAGTACTCTATTGTTTGTATTGTTTGGATGGAATTGCACCATTGTAACTAAATGAGACCCTTCACTTGTGCAGATTGTACACGACATAACATACGTTGCTTCATATGAAGACATCAATCATAATCAAACCTCTTTTCATTTGAATTCAGGAGTATCTATTGATACAAGGATATTTATTTTGTTCCCAAAGCAAAAAATTATCAATTTATTATATCAATGTATATTATAACAAAGATGAACATATTATATTATATTATATTATATTAAAGGGGAATTGCCTATTATCATGATGTTTGTCTTGACTTCTCTACTTATTTGGTCAAATCTTTAGTTACCAAAAGATGAAATTATTAGTTTTATTTACTGTTCTGTCGTGATTGATCCCTCTACATAAGCAGTCTCCAGAATTTGAGGTTCCAATATCTGAGTAGGTGCGGAATAAAAATTGTTTATACTATAAAAACATAATAGCATGATGGGTCCTCCCAAATCCTCAAAGTAATAAAGGAACTGATGTCTTCAATCTCAATGGTACATAACCAGCGCATGTGGGGGAAAAACATTTCTAGGGGCTATGTGCTCCAGTCAGTATACCACGGAAGTGTCTCCTAGCATTGCCGGCCCGCAAACACCACGCCATGGGAAGTGACCCCACAGAGGTCTGAAGTCACACTGTTTCCACAAATATGCCCCAAAACGGTTTTATTCTATTTTGAAAAGTGGAAAATGATGCACAATAGTCATCATTTAAGATACAATTCCTTATACAAAAAATGTATGTTTGACTTTTGACTTTAAATATAATTTGATTATACTATTGACTGCTTGGAAGCACGTGGCAGCTGCCTGTTTTGCAGCTAGTAGGCCTCTAGTAAAACCAAAAACAGAAACTAGACAATAAAAATGTACAAAAGATTTATAATTCATATATATAATGAATCATGATCCATATAATATTAAATATTACTAAATTATATAAGTATATATAATGATGATATTGTACATTGTACCGCAGACTGTATATAGATTTCTTTGTTGTTGTTTTTGTGTGTGTTTAATTATTTACGAATTTCATTGTGTGTTGCCTCTGTTTCTGCTGCTCTCTCTCTATCTGTCTTAAAAGCTCTTCTGTCTGTCAGTTATTCTATTCCCAATGACTCCCTGCCATCTGGCTGCCTGATCTATTGATACAGATTAGCGCTGGAGAGACATGCATTAAGTCATAAGAGAAAATTTAGTTAACCCATGCTCGAATCAGAATCCATTCCCCCAAGTTCCTTTGCAAACTATTTATGTTCTCTGCCTCCCGCACACCTATTAACCTTTAGTTTCACGCAATTAAATTTGCAAATGATTCTCTTGTGAAGGCAAACCCAGAGATAAATTCTCCACTGGACTGAGGTAATTGTCTATCGATGGAGATGTAGCACTTTGAAGTGGTAGCTAGTGTGAGGCTTTGAAAGTGGCTGTATTAGTATGTGTGATAATAAATGCTTCGCACACACACTCTCAAATAATCACTCATACTCTGAGGACTGCCGTTTCAGTAGGAAGATAGGCAGGCAGGCAGGCAGGCAGGCCGCCAGAGAGGTGACAGCCGCCAAGCCAAGGTGACCCTCTTAAATCTATCAGCTGTTCGTAAGTGTGCGCACGGCTGGGAAATACAATGGGCTCCAGAGGCAACAGCATGCCCACAAAATGTGGTTTCATCCTGGCATGAAGACATGCACACCCAGCTCTGGATAAAACCTTCTGTTTACTGATTATGTGTCAGTGGTTCAAGGCCCAAACTGCTGTTTCAGTCCCAAACTGCTGTTTCAGTCTTGATATGTTGCTGTGTTTGATGAGCTATCAAATGAAAAAACTGTTGTCTAACATGTAAATAGAAAGATTGCTGTGTAAATCTGCAGTATATTCTACTTTATACATTGGACTTACAGTCAATTATTATTATTTAATTATTCTACTGAGCTACAGTTGCTGAAAGGAATAGTTTGGTATTTTGGGAAATATGTCTATTTGCATTCTTGCTGAGAGTTAGGGTTAGGTTATCAACTCCACTCTCATGTCTGTCCAGTATAGATAAAGCAACATCCTGCAGCCAGTTAGCTTAGCAATGCTGCTCTCGACTAAGAAATAGTCTGGTACATAAGGCTGAAACTGCAATGTCCCCTGTTTCCATTCTTTATGCTAAGCTAGTCAGATTCTGGCTGTAGCTAACCATTTGCCAGACAGATATGATGGTGGTTTGATCTTTTCATCTTAGCAAGAAAGCAAATAAGCTTATTTCACAAAAAGGTGAGCAATTGCTTTGAGAAAGCTGGAAGAACATATTGTCCATGTAAATAATGTGAAAAAATAGAGGTCTGTTCAACACATTATATCTTCATTGATCACATTATCACAGGTTAATGGTTTTAGCGTAAATGAGCTGTTAGCCCTAACCAAGATTTATTTAACAAGATAGTTTATTTTGATGGATATTTAGGCGTCTGAGGAGAGTATTTGTTTCCAGTATTTCACAAGAAAAAAGCTAAATTTTGTGAAGTCAGAAAAATTTATTTTGTGTGACTTTCTTTTTCTTGCTTATACCTTTAATCATTTTGTGATCCCTCAGATTTATTTTATAATTAATAATTTTATAATTGAAAAACCAAGATATTTAGAAATCTTTGTAAGTGAATATGGGGATTAAAAGTGCTCTGATGAGTGCAGTCAAGAAGACATATATTTACATTCCTTAGATGTAATTAAAGTTCTCGTCCACTGGGACTATAAGACAAGCCAGCCCCCTCTGATATGCAGCTAATTGAGACCACCTTCTTGTACTTTAAAGGTCAAACGGTGCTCCTCCCCCCTCTTGCACAGTGCTCCTACAGTGCAGCCACAGCTACTGAGAGTCATCCTTCTGGTATTGGTAGCACTGTGTTGACAGAGGGATGAGAATATATTCAATGAACCATAACACCCTTGGGTCAGTTTCATTGACGTGGTTGTCCTTGGGTTGTTGTTGAGGGAGGGCTTCTTTAAATGGTGGCACTTTTTCTTTGTCTGAGCTCACCCTCTTTTCTCCACACTTCGAAGCCAGCTCTTCTCGCCTCTTCTCTCACTCACTTTTACCCCTACTTTTTAGAGCGTGGGCTTTTTCCTCCGATTGCTTTGAGCAGACTAATTACAATAACTACACCTGCGGGATCCATTTTTGGGGTTTGACACATTGGGTAATAGAGAGCAGCAATTAACTGTTCTGATTCATTGTTCACTTAACTGCAGTCTTGTGACATGATTGGAGTTTGCACTCCCTTTCCAATGTGAGCAGGTTGACTTTTGGTTAATGTTTTTAAACAGTAGGAATTATTAAATTACAATAATACAAATTTTTGAGAATTTTCTTCAAAGCTGCTTTGGTGTCCCAGAACTCAACAGAAATCAGTGACGAGCAAGAGAAAATCAAAGAATACAGAATTTTTGATTCATTTGTAATGTAATATCATCAATGGGCAGGTTATAAAGCTTTGATGTTATATAAAGTGTCCCTAATGACATTGGCCAATGGGCACACTAATGTGTTCTGTAATTGCATGTACTAAGTAAACAACACTCCAGCTGAGAAATTAGCCGGAGGAGCGCATAAACAAAATCTGTCCCGTAGCTTGTTATCCCACCTCCTATCACAAACTAATTACAACAAAGTTTGACTTGGAAATACAAACACAATAGGTCCCTGTGAGTGACACCTGCCAGCAGACAAGGCATCTCTCTGCATTTTCATTAAGGCTGATTCTTTGGGGCAATGGACTCCCCTTTCTTTGTCCTTTAAAATCAAGCGGCAAAAAAAAATCAATGCAGCTTTATTGTGGCTCTGCATCCACACATACAATAGTGGCATAGTGAGTGCCTTGAAGAAGGCAGGCTAGTCAGGATATCTGGAGGAAATCAATACACAGTCAGTAATAATACTAATAACAATGTCGGTAAATTACATGTAAAAAAAAATCTGCAGCATTTTGTTGATTTGGTTTATTGATTTATAAAGATTAAGTGCTCATCTTTAAACGGCAATTGCAGCTTTGGAATGAGGAAAGAAAATGTTTAACTGCCAAAACAGAGCAGAAACAGAGCATGTTTCATTTTACTGCTTCAGCATGGCAAAGGGTTTTGATTTGGCTGTCCTGTGGTCATTTAGAGGTTAAGAAGCCTCTGGGTAAGAGGACCAGAGGAAAAGTTCCCTCAAATGAAAATGATGAAGGTAATCACCTCATGAGTGAAGAGAGATAAGAAGTGGAGAGACGAAGAGGTATGCTCCTATAGGGTTTAGCACAATTGACCTCATGGCCTTTTAAGATCGAGCAGCCAAAGTCAAAGCTTGATGCTGAAGTGAAATCAACCTTATTTTTACACCGTGAAGGGGAATATTGAATGAGTCTGGGAACGAGAATCCATAGAAATTATAAGGAAACTGAAATATTCCAAAAGCCCTTTTTTTTCTTCTCAGGCAGCAGTTAAAAAAAAATTAAAAGATAAAAAGTGTGGCCCAAGGGTCACAGGAGGAAAGTTAATGTTTTCACTTAAATCGGAAGAGTTTATTGTCTGTTTAGGGGCCATTTTATGACATTTCTGATTCACTTTGTCAGACTCAGTTTGTCAGGCTCAGCTCTACTCAGCTTTTATCAGTTTAAGCTGTACTGTCAGTCAACTTCATCTAGGTGCTTGGAGCATTAACACTATTCTGCTAATTTTAGCATGCTTACAGACCTGGAGCTAGTAATTAGAGTATTGTTCCATGAACCTAAGTGCAAGTTGCAAGATGAAGTGTTGGCTAATTGGTACCACAAAATTGCAAATGTCATTAAGTTTCATCTTTTATGGCAATCTTATTAATAATTGTCAAGATATTTTACAGTACTGGAGGCAATAGATGCTAAAAATTTTGATTATTTATTACTGTATTTCTTTTAAACCATGCATATAATTTGTATTATTTTGTCATATTTCAAAGCTAGTTCTGACAAAACCCTTGTCTCATATTGCAACCTGAGCTAGAATAGGATTTCACTCACCTAATGTTCAATGTTGGGCAGTTATCTACTTTCCATCCACAAGACTTACATTCTTCAGTGCCCAAGGACATCAGCTGCCCTGTTAAAATCTCCATCTGTCCAGTCCCATCTGTGTAGAAACAAAGATTTGCTCTCTACTTGCTTACAGGTGAACTCGACCAGTGATCAAGGTGAGCAACCGCCTGCGCTGTTATGTATGACAGTTGGGCTGAATAGATGTTCATCCCGAAAATCAAAGTGTTTCTCTTGAATGAGAATGAAATTAAAGACTTCCTAAAAATGTAACGTTTCAAAGGTTTTGTGGTGAGTGTTAGCGAAAGCTGCTAATCTTGCATAAATGGAGAGTTACATGCAGGGTGAATACACAGGGCTACTATCAATACTATTTTCTGGAAATGCATAGCTGCAGAGAAAGAAACAGTATTTTTCCAGCACAACAAACTAAACTCCCCCCTTTCATTTTATTTGCGTGTGACATAGAATAAAAAGGACATTACAAGGTCATTACTAATCTGTATTGTGAATCTGCTGAGAAGACAAACGGCTACAGGGCTGTTTTTTTTTTAATGTCAGCAACGTGCCAACATGGGGACAGTTCATCAAATATTCCTCCTAAAGTCATAGTTTCACTGACTAAGCTGTATGACCTTTTTTAATTCAACTGACTAATCCAGCCACGCTGCTGTATCATTCAGCACCTTTTCCATTCAGTAGGCACAGCTGAAACAGCGACAGTGCAGGAAGAAACCATCTGGGCTTCAACGTAGTGCATTGATACATTATTGAAAACATCCCAAACGCAGCATTGTCTTACTCTTGAGTTCCTGCCTTATGTCCCATTCAACAACCACGCTAAGCAGTCTGACCTTGTCTTGTTCATCCGTGTTCGATGACGATCAGCAGAGAGGCTTTTGGACTTAAATTGTAGAGGCAATCTAGGCATCTCTGCCTGTCTAAGTGTCTTTTAGTGCCCAAAGTGCTTTGGATCTTGAGATCAAAGAAGAAGATGCATTTGGGTCCATGCAAATTTATAAATTCAGAGCAAAAAATATCACTGTTTGCGTTCTATTCTGTTTATAGCTTTTAAGCTTTCAAGTATGGATAGATCTCTGATCCTTTGTTGTCACTTCTCTTACAATCAGCACACTCTGAGCTGCAATTTTGTCTATAAAACAGAGTCTTAAAAACAAGTCTTTAAAAGTTCAACCAAGTTGCTGTCATAGTGTAAAGATGAGTGATTCATTTCTAGTATATGTACTTTGGATTAAAAAGGAGACTGGAACATGGCCTGCAGAGTTTTTACTCACAGCAATAATCGTATGTGTCTTATGAACTACTTTCCACAAGAGCTAACAAAGACTGTCCCTGAGGGCGAATGACTTGAAACATGTTATCCTAGATTTTTATGTTGTACCAAAGTGTTAGGTAGGTTTGCATAAGTGGAGGGATGTCGACTTTAGTCAAAGGTGGCCTAAATTATTTCTGGATCAAAGGGTTTGACTTTTACTCACTTTGTTGCTTCTAATATTTAATATATATTTTAGTGATTATAAGGAACAATTGTTGGCTGCTCCAACATCAGATCTTCAAAATGTAAAGGAAGTTTAGATTAATCAAACCCTACATGTTAGTGTAGGTGCAAGTGAAACAGAGCTAGCTCGGATGTGTGGCAGGACTTTGGCTTATCAAATTATTGTGGTCAGTGTATTGGCAAGCAGGTGCCTAACTGCACATCCAGCTGATAAAGCAACACTTAACACCAGTCGAATCCATGTCCAATATGCATTGCTGTTTTATCCCTGTCCATAAACCTGAGAAAAATATGGGTCTGCTACATGTTAAATTTTCTTTACCAGCAACGTTATTATTTTGATTATCCACCACCTCACACCGGGCAGATAGTGCACAATCAGCTTGTGTGAGCTGTTGAAGCGATAATGGCTGCCAGCCTGTGGATTTATTTAAACTGTGTCGATTCGCAGTTGGATCAACAATACGAGTGAAACCATCAGTTTTAATGCCAAAGCTTTAAGTTGAAGAGTTCTTTTTTTTCTTACTTGTCAACTGTGGTTTGAAGCTAACCAAGCATAACCAGTCATTATTTTTTGGATGTATACGGTACAATTTTGTGCATATCTATTATGTTGTGTATATGATGATATAAGATAAGATTGTATTGTATTCTATTTTCAGGGTGCCTTTTTTAACATCTGGCCAGAGACAACAGATGAAAATTAGTTTTGGCTCATTTACTGTACATGTTTTTCTTTTTTTTTCTGTTGATCAATATGAACTGTCCCTGTTAAGTGAACTAATGAAATAAAGATAAATTGAAATAAATAGTATTTATAGTTCATGATTGATTGATTTTATGGTCAACTTTAATTATAGTACGCTAATGATTCAATGATCAACACAGCGCTACAAACAAGTTTGTAGGTCCGCACTTGAACTAGGTTTGCTTCTGACTCTTGACAACATGTCTGTTTGTCAGGAAGCGAAGTTTTAAGCCCCGCCGAGGACCAGACTGGAGCCTCATGGCAGCTCCGCAAAAGGGAGCTTTATTTTTAGCTGTTGAACAACAGGAAGTAGAAAAGGAGGCCAGTTCTACCTGGCAAGATAGCGATGTAGGAATGATGACACTGGCTCAGTGGAGTGTGAACTGAGCATGGAGAGGTTGGTATGGTTTGATAGGTTGAACACTGTAGGGGGACAAAGGGGAAATGTGAGGTACAGAGAGAAAATAGACAGTGGAGCAGTGACAGAGGTCCCCACAGAATATGAGCACAGGAATGACCCATAGGATTACCAAAAGAAGGGAAGAAGTGTTCAGTAAATGCAGTTATAGTTCTTGCAAACATATTGTGTACACTGGCTCATAACCCCCAACCAAAGTCATATTCGGGAGAAGCAATTTATTTACCTTAATATATCAAACACAGCTGTCTCTGCAAACAGTTAGGAGAAGATCTGTAACAAATATTACTGAGGGGGATAAAACTAGAGCCATCAGCAAGAGGTTTAAATGCTTAGCATCCCAGATCATATCAGCATATTTCAAGTTTGCTATCATGTTTGAATTTATTATCAGAATGTGACCTTTTACTGCCTGTTGGTTTTCATATGCACATAAAATTACAGATGCTTGCATTTCAAAGTAAAATCAGAATATTAATGTACAGCAAGTAAACACAATTTGGTCTTATATATGGTCTTGTATTGTTGAGCCAGAGTGCCTAATTATCAGCACAGATTGGCAAATGCTAATTCTTTTATATTTTGTCCAATATGTCTCCCCCATTTAGTCAACCATTATTTATCAAATGAATTATTAATGATCAAATGAAATATGTTGCGAAGCATCAATACCAGTAAATAAAATAGCCATCTGTAGTCCTGTATTCAGCAGTTGTTTGCCTTTTACCTCTCTTTCCCACAATGCTTTTGTACACACTCTGGTGTACTGTGCTGACAGCTCTCAGTATAGGCACATGACCCGTATACTGAAATCTCAAACTTGGCTCAGTGTGTCATCGGGGGTACTGCACACTGGAGATACTGCTCGTCTCAGTGAGTGCTGCTTTTCAGTGATTCGTTCAGGTACCAGAAACCAGTGAATTCAATGCTCGTCTCATGACAGGCTGCAGGAACTGCGCCTGCAGGGCTTGCCGAGGCAAGGCTTTTGGAGCTTTGTTGTTAGTTTTGTTGTTTTGAGCATTGGTGTATGAAAAGACTTGAACTGCCAGCCACTACATCAGTATTCACCTGCATGATAAACACAGTGCAGTGTACCCTCTCAGGAAACTGTTATATACAGCTTTCTATTTGTCATCCAAGATGTCATAACATTGTGCTTATAACAGAAGGAATGAATTGCATCTTTTGCTTTGAATGGTTTGGGGGTTGTCAGAGTGAGAATGCGAAAATTGAGTTTGACATTCAGCAGCCCGCAATGAGTAGTTTAAACCGGCAGCGCACTATGCATGCTCTCAATCCTAAATGATCACAGAAGACAAGCATCATCTTAACCTACATTGCAGCTTGTTGTGTTCCCTCTGAACCACCTGTATCCTGCACAACACTCTGCCAGACCCACCTCCACCCACCCACACCTTGAAGTACTGCCAGCTCTTTAAATGCAAATAACATATCAGGCCAAACTATACAGCAGTCTGTTTAGGAGGCATTTTTTGTAGATAGAGATTAGTGAATAATTTAATGGCAAATTGAATCTGCAAGTCACGGGTGGCATGCATGTGTGAGTGTGTGTGTTAACTTGGCTTACAAGGCAGTGCTTCAGGGGAAAGCCTTCTCTTCTTTTCATTACAGACGGTAGATTGTGAAATGTATCAGGCTCAGCATTCATCAGTGTGCACACACAGGTGCGATCACAGCACACACACCTCCAATTCCTCACCTGTCAGGGTCTTCTCACAGGGAACTATTTATTAAGGGGCAAATTAATGTTCCCCCTCATAAACACCTTTGATTTGAGCTTTCTCCAAGTATGACAACCATTAGCAGTTAAATGGCATTAGGCGCAATTAAAAGAAATGATAGGGAGGTAATCACTGGGTGCTCACAGCTATCACCTCCACTGATGTGGCTGAAATATGCGGAGAAGAAGGCGGTGGCTCTGGACCAGGCTCAACCTCTAATTAAGAGAAAATGCCCCCAGTAACTCATCGAGGAAACAGCTCGATGGTAAAAATATATGGGGATGAAAAGTCAAGGTAGAAACTCAACAAATCAAGATACTGAAGTGAAAGCATATTGAAGTGAAAGCAGTTGACTTGGATGCTTGCATGGCACTGTGCATCACACAGACGGGCTTTAATTAGTTTCTAGGTTCCGTGTTACAATCCTCAGTGTCTATATTTGGATGTTGAAAAGGCTTACTTCTCATATTTGT
>JAVQJL010031650.1:0-22199 GCA_036024295.1 Nannoperca obscura | reverse complement strand
TGTCTGTCTGTCTGTCTGTCTGTCTGTCTGTCTGTCTGTCTGTCTGTCTGTCTGTCTGTCTATCTATCTATCTATCTATCTATCTATCTATCTATCTATCTATCTATCTATCTATCTATATCTATCTATCTATCTATCTATCTATCTATCTATATCTATCTAGTTTCCTTTTCACTTTGTCGCATTTAGCTTGTATCAAAGCAAAATCACCAGTGTTTCCACCCACCTCAACCAAGCGTAAAAACTTTTTTGTAATATTTCAAGTTGTTTTTTAAACAATTTTCAATATGCAATTTCTTTTATGCGCATACTGAAAATGTGCACGAAAACAGGTGAATGGAAACTCATCTACTGGCAATGTGTTTTATGTCCAATGCCAACCTTTTGTTAAATTCTCACTTACTACAAAATCTGTACACACCAACCTTTTATGGTTAAGGCTACAGAAAGATTGTGGTTATGGCAAATTAAAGTTACGGTTAAGGCTAAACAACAAAAACACTTAGGATTAATAAAAACATAAACATTGCTGTAATTGCAGGTTTGTGACAAGAGGTGAACTCCACTCTTTTATATGAAGTGTATGAAAGCCAGGCGGGCTACATGTCCTTCCACACCACCAATTGTGTTGGTAATGTACATTGGCATTGGACATCCATCATGAGGTGTGGAATCACCCAACATGGATGTAATTCCTAAAGATACTGCGTTGGTATATTTTGTCTTCTAAAGCCCTGATACATGAGAGCAGCCCAAATCACTGAAGAGATGAAGCAAGACATCCAGCCTTAAAGTGCTGTGTTGTCTGGTTTACAGAGGAGAGCTTTAGTATCCCATGATGGTCTAAACACTGTGTCAGAGGTTTTTCCACTCTGCCAAGTATAAAGTTTCCAAATTAAACGGTTGTAATGGCTTACATTTGGCATGAAAATGCTTTTCTTTTGTAATCCATCTGTTATCATTCATATGTGTTACATTAGTCAGCATTAACACATTTCCCAGACTGTCAGACCTGGTACGTAACGGTGCAGACTTCTGGTTCATCTTAGGAGCTATTCAACGTTTAATAATTCATATTGTAAAAAGCTAAATTTGGGTATCCCAAACATTTCCTGACAAAATGGCTGAGGTAGGCTGAGAGTGGGCGATTCGTCTGCCTGGGTATTGGGGACGGTGTGTGTGTGTGTGTGTGTGTGTGTGTGTGTGTGTGTGTGTGTGTGTGTGTTTTGCCATCAGGGGAGCTTTTAACAAGTGTGTGTATGAGTGTGTTAGTGTGTGTTGAAGCATTTATGTCATGTGATGCACTCGGTGTGAGTGTTGTTTAGGAAGGTATTTTACTTTGAGAGCTCAAGCATCACATGTGAGCCCAGTTTACGTGTGTGCACATGCGTGGGTATAAATGTGTGTATGTTTGCTTGTGTTTTCCATCCTGACCCTCAAAGGACTGAGTGGAGGGGTGAGAGGGTGGGCGAGGTGGAATGGGGGAGGAGGTTGGTGGTTGGCGTGGGGGGACGACACTGTCCTAATGATGCATTTGCTACACCATTGATTCAGTGGCTCTGCTCTCCAGTAAATCCTTCAAATGCAACACATTAAAGCTGGCCCTTTTTCCTCCTTCACCAATCGATTAGCACAGCTTAGAGACGGCCACTCTGAGAAGCAGGACGAGATGGGACTTGTTATCTTCAGGGACTCAAACACACGCGCACACACACACACACAAACACCATTTGAAGGTGCTCATTCTTTTTCACGCATTTGTTGCCATAAAAACATAATTTTTGTCAAAATCTATTTACAGTTTGAAAAAATGTTTAGTTTGCATGCATTTGCTATTAATACTTGTAATCTCTGGATTACTGCATGCATCCATACTGCATGGATGTTGTCCACATCCTACTCTCTTGGTTGTTTTTTTCTTTATAGTCTCCTAAAGGTACCACTGTGTGCAGATTAAGAAGTGTGATATGAAATCATTATTCCCACACTAGTTGCCCACACATTTTTGGGCCACTTCTAAGAGATTTATTTTTTAGTGTGTTGCTGCAAAGTAACATCCAAACCCTCAGAGCACATTCATTTGGCATGATGATATAACAGTTTTGCAGGAAATGCCCAGTTATTAAAATTTATTTTACACCCCCCAGTCAATCAGAACTCAGTATTCACCAAGGACACAGTATAATAACTTTTATTTGATGATCTTCATATCCTCATCTTAGAGAGTAATTTAGTTACAACTGGAGCCACCATTGTTCTAAATGACTATGTCCTGCACTTTTAAGAATGCAGCTGTACAATAGTGCTGTCCCTTTGAGTTTCATCAATCAGCAGGTTATTAACTTCTGGTCTTTTCTTGCTCTCAGTTCCCTCAGTGGTATGCTCAGTGCATGTTTTTATATTACACCCCCTCACACCCTCCAAAGAGAGGACTAAGAGATCTGCATGTCGCCTAGAGTAGAGCTGCGACTGCTATTACACTATTATAAATGAATTCACCCCCTCTTTCATAATACTGCCCTGTAGTTCTGCGCCACTCCGCCAAAATAATATCATACTTAAGGCCAACATTCATTAGTCCCCGAAACAGCTACTGAATTTTTAAGGCCTGTTTTACACAGTGAAAAAAAAGAAGCTTGATGTGGTCTCAGAACAGTAATTGAAGTTCGCCCCCCCCCCTTAACGCAGAGTACAGTACCGTTCTCTGAGCTCATATTGTGCTTCAAAGTGATTTTTTATTTAATCAGGGTTTACAGCTACCAATTAAAAGATTTTAAGATGATACAGGGAGAAAGTTGGAGTGTTCCTGTAGACCTTGGCCATGTCCCTTAAAATAGCCTCCATCCTCTGTCTCTTTTTTCCATTGTGAGTAGTGATCTGAAAGGTCAGCAAAGGTGAAGGGGATATGAGCGACTGCTGCTCACTTTATTGAATTACTATTCCCCGCAGAACCAAAAGTGTAGGGGCTTGTCTGGGTTTTTTACTTTGATGCCAGATTCAGCAGATTTTTAACTTAGACCAGTTTGCAGTTGTAATTCATCCAAAACTTTTTAATGTACATGAGCATAACACTATAAGGAGGTGATTAGACATGTTCAACATGTGGTGAAAAAATTCATAGGCGATCATGTTTGCAATAGCTGTATATATTTATTTTTCAGAGGTAGAATTCAAATTGGATGGTGTTTTGAACAAGATACACACTGAATAGTAACGATAAAAAGGCTTATATTGAGTGTCAGCTGTACAAGGGCAACATTATCATTTGTGAATCTGAAACTCTTAATTCGACACTTATTAGTATTCCTCTTCTGAACTCAGTGGTACTCGTTGTCCGCATATGACTAAAAGACCAAGGCTTTATACGCTATTTCTCTGAACACAATAAGTCAAGAATTTCCGTCTTTACTCTGACCCATTTAAAAGTGAATTGAAGAGTGTTATCTAAGCCTTAGCACTCACAAAAAATCCAGTCAGAACGCTCTTGTCTTAAGGTCAATCTTTTAAAAAGGAGAAAAAAAACATTCTTCTGTTTATTGAGCAAAGGCTGTCCTTGGTCAACCCTTTCAGGCGGAGATAAGTGCTAACAGAACTGAGGTAGTGGGAGACGTGGAGATTTCTATTGACTGACTGAAATTGGACAGCCTCAAACAAAGTTTCATGCCAAAGTTTTTCGAGGCAGAGTTCCAGGGCTATGCAGCGTGGAGTTTCAGCTGCGCCGTGGATAAAGCTTTTTAATGCTATTGACTCTTTTTAGGCTCTTACCAAGATGTTCTGAAATATTTAAATGATCACTGGGAGTTTCTCCCCGTCTGTGGCGGGGAATAAAAGGATAGAGTGAGAGGAGGGAACTTTTTATGTCAGCCTTTTACAATCCCTGAATTAATAGGCACAAGATAATTAGAGAATTCTGTGCAATAACATTGTCCCCAAGCTGTCTAGTCTTGGGTGGCGTCAGGCAATGCATACTAGTAAAAAGTAATTCACATGTCCAGTAACACTGCAAAGCTCTAATTTAGGAATGCATTAGTAGTTTTTCTTTTAGTTTAATCATAATTTGTTTCAAATGAGAATCTTTGCCATCCAGAGCCATTACTACCATTGAGGTCACAGAGGTCATGGTCTCTGTATTGTCAAATCTGGAGTTTACATTCTGTAATTACACATAAAATACACACGGTGGAATTAAATATTTTTAAATTTGACTGTCTCTAGGCAAAACATTATCTCAATTAAATACAATATGATAAAGGCATTTAGTATTTGATTGAACCCTTAGCTGCATGTAATAAAACAAATGTATGTTAACAATGGATCACATGACTATGTGTATGTGACAGTGGTCGCTCGTAGTTACAGTGAATGATCCCCCGACTCTTCCAGGCAGTGACACATAGCATTTTAGATGATAAAATTAATGCTCTAAAAAACCACTGTACATTTCCTGCCCTGCACCAAACAGCTAACAGTTGGCTGTTGATGAGCCCATCCTTTTCTTCAGGAGTTGGTGGAGACCAAAAACAGAGCTTAAAGGAAAGTGACTTACCTTCATCAGGTGGTGAGAACACAACTCCAAATGAATGCTAAAGTTGTTCAGTATCTACTGGATGTATAAATAGGCCACTGCTTGTTAACATGTTAGCCGTATCAACTTTAAAGTGATCATATTTTAGTGTTGAGTTTAAAGCTTGTTTTGCTGCCCCCACAAGTCACCGAAATCCTGTTATTGTAGATTAATCATAATAATTATTAATAATAATATTAGCTGTAAATCGTGGCTTATGGTCTGAATGCTATTGCAAGGCTAAAATATTTGAAATACTACTTACTTGAAATTTTGCAGGTAGTCATGTAGTTGAGACGGTAAACAATGTGACAACAAAATTACATCTCTGCAGATATAAAAAGATATACAGTATATATATATATATATAGTTTCCTAGTAGTCAACTTTTTGGGAAGTTACATCTAGCAAAGACAGCTCAAGTAAAGATTTCCCATAGTTAACAAGGTCAAAGCTCTATGTGGTCCAACACAGCTGTCGTTTAAATGAGGCCTGGTGACAGTTGGTGGATTTCTCCACTGAAGCTTGTGTCTTTTCTTCTTCCCCCACCAGTAAGTATTCATAGTCTCCACCATTCCCTTGCTGCTTTCTTTCATCTTCTCTCTTTCTCTTCCCCATATCCCCCTCTCTCTCTTTCTCTCTCTGTCTCTCACTCTTTTCCTGTCTCTCTTTCTCGGTGGGTGTGTGTCCCTTTAGGGTGTCTGCAGCAGTTGAGATAAGAAGCGAGTGTAGGACACAGGGGGATGGTGTTCACATAAGCTAGGTGATCTTATCTACTCTCTCTCCGTCTCCCTCTCTTACCAAGCATCCCTCGCTGTTCTGAGTTTCCTCTCTGCTGTTCTCCTCCCCCTCTGTCTTTTTGCTCCCTTGCCCTTCTTTCTCTCTTCCCCCATCCCTCTCTTTCTCCTCTCATCTCACACACACACACACACACACACACACACACACACATTCTCTCAGATCCCCTCTGCGCTGCTGTTGATTTGAATTTGAAGTGATGGGAAACCAAATTGGCAGCATTGACAGCAGAAACAAACAGCTTATCTCTCTCTCCTGGGCCAATATGGGTCTTAGTCAGATACTAGAGCCGCTGCCAGCATCTGACTTGTGACAATGATGATAAATTGAACGTTTGTTGACTGTCACTTTTCGTGTGTGTGAGAGAAAGAGAGAGAGAGAGTGAGTGAGTGTGTGTGTGTGTGTGTGTGTGTGTGTGTGTGTGTTTGTGTGTGTGGTTGCCCCCTCCATACATGTGCAAATATACTCAATGGTACAACGTAAAAATCAATTTTGATGCACTTCTACTTTATATTTTCAGTTTCAGTTTTAAGCTACTAGTTCATCTTTGCAGATAAACATTTGACAGACAGCACACATGCTAATCATATAAAGCATGATGCATTGCAGTAGATTAAAACTGTGATTCCCAACCAGGGGTACTTGTACCCAAGAGGATACTTCTGCAGCTGCCATGGTGTACATGGAAAGATTTCAAATTTATTTTTGAGTTATTTTATTTTTTTAATTATAATTTGGTAGCAATATAACTCTCCACATGTTTGTGTTTAGACGGAAATTAAACTCAAGCAGAATTACAAATTGTTCTGAGGCTGATCTTATTTATATGTGTATCATCATAATAACCAGTAAACGAAACGAAACAACTTGAGTCAGTTGTAGCAGTTGGCGTTTTTTGTCATTTTTAGGCATTTGCATTAAATAAAATGTAGATATTGTGGTGACAGGAAATGAGAGGATGTTGCAAGTACATGGTCAGCATTTGAAACCCCTAGGACGCCCCCAGCTGTAAAAACTTAACACCATGTGATGCAACTCAGAGTGCATGAAAATGAGTTAGCAAGTACTGTAAGTATATGATAACTGGTTGAAACATCCAGCTTTTCACGTTCCAAGGGGCTGTGAATGCAAACTTTTCCAAACCTACTGAAAAAAAAGAGACAAGCCTAAACATCGACAAATACCACGATCACTACATGTTGTATGAAAAAATTATATTCACTTTAAGTTTAATACCTTCCAGATTAAAATCATGTCAAATGATATTCTGTTTACCATATATATTACTAATTGGTTTTCCCAATTACATTTGTAAAGAAGTGTAATTTATGCCTGGATAATGTTCTCTGGCAATGTGTAGGAAATGCTGCGTTTTTGTATTACACACAAACAAGCAAACTTTCCCTAACCTTAACCAAGTGCTGTGAGTGCCTGATCAACCATACACTTTTTTGTTTGGTGTATGAGGCAAGAGGATATTCTAGAAAAGCAGTAACCATTGCACTGAGCAATTAGCAATGTTTCCTCACAATACTGGTGGCATTACATTTCTTTTAATGACTGTACTTGTAATGTATTTGTCTAAACAAATTTATATGTGATGGTTAGATGAAGGATTCTTGTCACATCAGGCAGAAATAGTTGGGAACTACTGGATTAACCTACCCAACAGTAAATACAGTAGTTAAAGTAATCTCTGTATCAACTTTTCCACAACATTACAATCTTGCTTATACACCAATATACATCAGTAATAATCAATGCAAAAATAAAATATATAATAATATAACACTGACAAATAATGTATTAATTTTGGAGAATGTTTACATTGTAGTAAGATATTGCTGGATCTGAATAAATCTTCCATTACTGAATATACTGGATGCGGAGGGTGCCTGCGCTCCAAACATTCAAGTGAGTGTCAGGCATGTGAATCAGAGGCTCGAGTGTGTTTCCTTTGGGATGGCGCCGGCATGTAGCGTTAACACGACAGGCCCGGGGAGGATGAGGAGGTAGCCAAGCTGTCAGCAACCAGCTCCCACTTCGCCTAATGAGAGAGAGAGACCCGTTAATTAAAAACACCAACAGGCGGAGATCCCCAGTGTCCCGCCATCAGGACAACCCGGGGTTAAAGACACGGAGCCGAGAGGATGGGAGGCCTGCTGCTTCTACATACAGTACGTAGTGCTGCCCTCAACAATAAATAGTCCCCACTATGCACAAAGAACAAAGCAAAGCACAACTGGAAAGAGCTATAAGAGGGGGTGCTTACTTTAAACTGCACTGTGTAGGGGGGGGGGGGGGGTCTATGATAATTGTCTGCTCAGCTCTTGATGTTCACAGAACAAACTGTAGTTCTTTTGTTTCTTTGTGCTTGTGTTAGTTGCATGGCAGCAGGGAACAGCCTGTCAGTGTCTACATGGAGATTTCTGCGATCCAAAAAATGAAAACAATTTGCCAAAAGGCAGTGCCACAGCGTGTTTGTTATTGCTGTTGTATTGTGTATAGGTGTGTGTGTGTATTCATGGGTTATAGGTTGTAATGCACTGTGTGTAGGATATCATTATTCAGTTATTTAATTTAATTCAATTTAAATCATTTATTTTGCATTTAGTTAAAAACGTCTAAACCAGAGCAAACAAGCAAAGCACCTGCATATACAGTACGAAGAATATTTGCCTCCAATTGAATCGTGTCACCGCAGCCTATTGTGCAATTGTCTTTGTAAGTGTTTTATTAAACTGTCAAATACATGAATCATTAGTCTTGATGTGCAGATTGACAGTTTGTCAGCTCTCTGACAGTGGCGTGCGCCTCGCTGTCAGCAGGGGGTGGCGAGGGAACGGCTTACACGTTCCCCACGGCTTCTTCTTCTTCCTTGCCTCCTGTGTCTCCATCTTCCTTCCACCCCCACATGTCAGCCCAGGTGCTAACAAAACCGAGGATTGTGGGTAGTCTTGGAACATATGGAGCAGAGAGACGTCGAAATGGAGGGTGGAGGGAGGTGGGGGTGAGAGAGAGAGAGAATGAGAGAGAGAGAGAGAGAGAAGCTGTCAGGGAAATGTCTATCCCTGTCACAGCAGCCAGAAGAGTGCGATGGACGAATGGATAACTGCTATTTCAAACTGCCAGGGAGAAAGCTCAGTCAGATTGTATGTTTTGCGGGCAGAATGGCTCTCATGCAACAGAATGCACAAACTGTCGCATCTCTAACACCGCAAATTTTTTTGTCTTACTTTCATGTCTTTTTTTCCGCATTTGGATTGCGTTTGTGTACACAGCAATGTTCCGTTTGTTCAGTCACTGAAATACTGTTCACTGTGCACAAACACGCGCAGGCACACACACACACACACACACACAAACACAAGTGAATTCCCAGTGCGGCCATGTAGACAGAGTTTCAGAGCTGTGGCTGCAGGCTTACTCTGTGTGTTTCTCTCTCTCGCTGTGTATGTGTGTGTGTGTGTGTGTGTGTTTGTGTGTGTGTGTGTGTGTGTGTTGTTTTTGGCTATTTGCTGGTGATTGGTGCGGCTCCCTCCCATAGCTGTCTCTCCTTCTCTGTCCCCAGTTCACACAACATAATTGTCTCTCTCTCTCTCTCTCTCTCTTTCTCCCTCTCGCTGTATTTCAGGCTGTGCCTTCCTCACCTACTGTGCCAGAGAGTCGGCCCTGAAAGCCCAGAATGCATTGCATGAGCAGAAGACCCTGCCAGGGGTAAGTCATACACGAGGAACGCCATGTCGACCCAGAAGCAAAATCTTACATAAACACATCTTGGATTCACTCCGGCACACACGCAAACACAGATGCTCATTTTAAACATATAATGCCTTATATTCATTTCAAATCAAAGGGGACTGACTGTCTTTGCCATGCTTGTCATGTACTGTTTATCACTGGCTGTACACCAGACATGAGCACAGCCCTTCTTTCCCTTAAATATCCGTCCCCTTCTTCTGCCCTCCCCCCTCACTGCCTCCCTCTCTCTTCACTTTGACAGTCACACACACAAGCCCATAGGGAAAAACCACACACAGCATCACATCATAGGCATACTATTTATAGTCCTTCCTCCAGTTTGTGTAAATGAGTGTGTGTGTGTGTGTGTGTGTGTGTGCACGCATCCATGTGTGGGCGAGTAAACGGGTGGATGTAGGCTATTTGTACATCTATGTGGATGCTCTGCATCATACCCTGGACTGGCAACAACATGAGTGCGCATCGTTAATGTTCATCACGACAGCACGTCTTCTCGACAGATGCTCACATGCTGTGGATATTCCCACTCACATGTACTATACAGCTGAAAGCAACGCGTGTCTCATTTAAATGCTCAGCTCCTATTAATGCATGCTAGAATGAGGGATTTTTGACATTGTCATAGATAAGAGGTAGATATATTTACTTGTTAGCGTGTGTGTGTGTGTGTGTGTGTGTGTCAATAAGGGAGTATGTGCATTGTGAGCACTATCTTTCGTGTATACATGATTTTATGATAACATATTTGCGTGTGCATGTGCGTTTCTGTAATACACAAGTATGTGTGCGTGCACCTGAATTCGCATGCATCCGTGCTTGCGCACGTGCATGCGTGCCCGCCTGAGCATGTGTGCGTATGTGCACGTTAGGAAGTTTTGATGCGTCTCTGTCAGGCCTGGCTCGGTTTGCTCTGTTCGTTTTTAATGACGCCTCCAGGGAAGCTGACAGTCGCCGTGTTGAGCGCACAGCCTTTGATGTGAGTGATTATGACATCACAGACGTGCAGCCGAGAAGAGCGGAGGAGTGGGGATCCGTGCTCTGTTTTTTCTTTTTTTTACTTCCCAGTGGCATATTATTCAGAAAGAAAGAGGGAGGGAGAGACAAAGACACACAGAGAAAGAGAGAGAGATTAAATACAGTATTTGGCCGAAACCAGAATGTGATTTTGTGTTCACACAAAATGTGCTGCCGATTGATGTTTTTGCCTTTGTTGCTATTGTTTGACACGGACCAGAAGATATGGGCACAAAAACAAAATTCTTTAAGCATTCTGCATTTACATCCTTAAGGAAAAGAGACTGTATTTGGCTTCACACGCTTCATAGTAATGAATCAACAGCAAGTAAATTGAATCAATCACTTGCAATCAACATTGTTTTAGAAGGAAATACTAATTAGCAATGCCTTTGCCAGCGGAGGACAGTCTCAGGTTTGCATTTGATCGATGGTGAGCATTAAGTAAACAAAGGTAATGCTACAGGACAGACCTAGATGTTCAACAAACCCTGAAGCAGAGCATTCAGAGAGGCAGACCAGGAGCCTGTCTTTTGTTGCTGGTTGAGGTAAAGCCAGCAAAACAGAATAAATGAGTTCATTAGAGACAGAGCGAGGACTTGGCCTTGGGAAAGGCAATGGGACGTTTTATGGCACACGACTACACCCTATTTCCTCCGTTCTTTCGTTGTTGTTTTTTCACCCACCTTCTTCTCTCCCGGCTTCCATCGTCTATCAATCCCCCACTCACAGGCCAACACAACCAAAACCCTGCAAATGAAATCCCTTTTTTCCCCCTCAAAGCCTCTTTCCCCTTCACTTCGCGTCCTGATGCGCTTTTTATCGCAAAGTTGCTCCCCAACACTTACATTTAAAAAGTTTTCTGCCGTCTTTTTTCTTTCGCTGCCAGGTGAGCCGAGAGAAGAGGGGATTTGGCTTCCTAGTGGAAATGCCCTGTAAGCATGGCTGTAGGCTGTTAGTGTAGCTCAGACAAAGTACTAAAGGCTGCCTTGTGTGTGTGTGTGTGTGTGTGTCTGTGCGCATGCGTGTGTGTGTGTGTGTGTGTGTGTGTGTGTGTACGTCTGAGCCGGTGCAGTGTCAGGAGAGACTTTGGGTAAACAAGCGACAAGCCAAAATACTGGTGTTAAAGTGACACTGACATTGAACTACTCGTGATAGATGACAAATTGTTTTCACATCCCTCATTCCATCATAATGCTACAAACTACAGCTACACAGGAATATGCTGAAGAAGAATAAGTTTCTGTTAACATAATTAAATCAACCATACTGACACAGAAACCGGTGTTTTTGCACTGTTTAAGGAAAATCAGGAGGTAGATTTGAATGATAAGAAACACCCCCAAACTCCCTGGAACCATGGATGGATCATAGAAAACAAGCACAGGCCCAGGGTCCCAAGTGGTCAGGGGGCCACGAAGCCAGTGCCTCTATTTGGAGTGACTGCTGTTAACATTTTTCAAGTAAAGAAAAGGGTTCAGTAAAAAAAAGTATGGATGTCACAATCGTGTTTGTTTTCTCCTGATCCCAATCTGAGTCCTTTAATAGTGAGAATCTACCAATCAGATCTGATATTTATTTCTATTATATTTATGGTATTTTTAATCCAACATAATACAGCTGTCCAATGAGCCTACATTCAAATTGGAAGTTTGTTTAGGAGCACACCTCTCTACCCTTCACTGTATAGCTCGTTTTGAGCGGCAAGTTTTTCTTTTGGCTGAATTTTTAAGGTTTGGACTTTGAACATCATTAGCACTGTATGTTATGTCTTTTTAGCTAACAGTATTGTAGGCCACTTAGTGTCAGAGCAGCTTCTCTGAAGCTAAATTTCCACTTTCAAAATAAACTAGACGGATCCCATTCATCTAGTTGGCCGTACAGAAAGAAATGTTTATGGGCTTAATGAATGAATGATCTTTATTTACATTGCGCTTTTTACAGCAGTGCCATCTATAAGATGAATTGCAAACACACACTAAAACAAGCAATGTTGTCAAAATAACCTGTTATGTTAGCCTGCGTTATGGGGAAAATGTAAAATCCATTCCTGGAAATACACACAAAACAACAATGCAAGATATCACCTGTGGACAAGTCCTTATTTGAATTACACAGCTATTGAGCAGATAAATAGACGCGGGGTTGTTTTTTGGAGATGACATGAGACAGGCCTAAAATGGGGCGCGTCCCAAACGCCGGGCCCTGGCTGCCATATTTGTGATCACGCGCTCTAGTTTCAGACTCGTACTACAGCAGGAGGTATTAAAAAGCCTCTATTGATTCTGGCAAAAAACCTCATGAGTGGGAGGATGTGTTTCTGTGCACGCACGTGTGTGTGTGTGTGTGTGTGTGTGTGTGTGTGTGTTTGTGTGTGTGTAGGCCTATGTGTGGGTCACAGGGTGGAGTTACAGAGCTCACGCTAGTGCAGTGTGCGTACAAACCACAGGGTACCAATACCCACCAGCAAATCCTCCCTCACATATATAAATACTCACACATGCAAAAACAATAAAAATAGAAAAAAGATCTGGCATCAACTCAAACACACTGTCAGATATACAATATAGGCCTCAGCACTACCATATGCCCCCACACAGTGCACACAGAGCATGCACTCCTGAATACTTAGTACCGTGTTCTAAGTTAGAAAATAATGCACAGAAGTGCACACAAGCATGCACAGGTACAAAACATAGTGCTGATACTTACGCATGCACTCACAGTCCAAACCCATCTCTTGTAACAGCAATACACCACTCCTCGTAAACACTTCCATTCAACAACATGATACTCTGATACACATAGAAAGACAGAGAGAGAGAGAGGGAGAGAGAAATAGGGAGAATGAAAAACAGAGAGGGAGCGAGAGACAGAGAAATACGGCGTCGATTGACTCGCACTGTAATAGTGAGCCAGATGAGAAAATATAGAACACTGTGAATCAATGCGTCATTTCAGGGCGCTTTCACACACACACACACACACACAAACACACACATACATAATGGAGCACATGTACACACAGAGTTTTCAGCCCAGGGGCAAACAAACAACAGAAAAGATGGAAAAGCAAATGAATAGCAGGAGGAAGGAAAGAAGACTGTGTTGATGAAGGCTGGTTGGAGAGAGTGGGTGGATGGAGGGAGTGGGAGGAGAGGTATAGTCGAGGTGCCTCCATACCGACTGATTTGTGTCTGTTTCTTTTTTCACCCCCCGACCCCAACCCCTCTCAGTTGAGATAATGCCAGGGCAAGAAATCCATAGCATTGATTGGCTCTTGCGACCCAGTTTCATGGCAGCTTTTTCTCAATAAGTCGCCCTCATTGGTCGATAACTGCCAGGCTCCCCAGGTAAAGTGGGTGAAGGGGTGTTTGGAGGGAAGGGGGCTCAGTGGTGCTCAGTTATGATTTGTTTCCCCGAAGTGTGCACAAATACAGTAGTTCACCCCTTCTTGTAGATTTAGATTAGTGGTGCAGTGTGCAGGAGGAATAGTTGCATGTCCACATAAATAATGCCGCAGACCCCGGAGCTAAAACATCCCCTCCCTCTCCCTAAGCCATCACCTCATCAACTATCCTAATCACCCTTATCCAAAAGAAAACTGTTTGCCACATAACGCATTCCAATTAATGAATTCACAGCCATTGACAGAATGCTGGAGTGATGTACAAGCACGTTTTGGCTCAAAACGACATCATTAGGAATATACGCTTCACAAAAACACAGATTTTTGTAAACTCGTAGACCTAATGAGCAACTTATTTCAGTCTTGCATGCCTAACAATAAAAAGAAAGAGCAGCCGGCACTGGCAGTCGTCAGTGTAACAAAAGAATAAACAGTATCCAGTGTCCAAACCAGAGCTTTTAAGTGAGGCAGTATGCAGCCTGAATCTGGCAGGTCGTAAGTCTGAAATAAAAATTCAAATGAGTCTCCCCAACAGACAAAAGCAGAGAGACTTCCTAAAAGTAGCGTTTGTAATAAATTCAAGTTAAACACAGATTCCACTGTTTGTTGATAAACTGATCATAGTTCATTACATTTTCTCAGGGCCTAAGTTTAATTGGATCTCTTACACTATATGAGCCTGTCCACACAGGTTTTGGTACTTTTGATGGGCTGTATTTTGTTAGGCCCTTTAGTTTAATTTAATGCTACAGGACACAATAATATCTCAGATAGTACTGTGATTTCGACTATGTGGCCATTTGTGAAAGGCCATTTCCGCTTTCAACATGACAATTACCCCATCTGGAATAACTTGACTATTTTGAACAGAGCCCTGACCTCAACTCCATCCAACACCTCTGGAGTGAGTTGGAGCGTTGACTTCGAGCCGACGTCATCGCCCAACATCACTGGCCAATCTCATTAATGCTCTAATGCCAGTTTCCAAAATCTTGTGGAAAGCCTTTCTGGAAGAATGGAGGTGGTCAAAGCAGCAGATTAATCTCCATGGTTTTGGTGTCATTGATTAACTGATTAATTTGTCTCCTGCACCACATGGTGCCCAACCCATATGGGCTTAAACTTTCAGTATAATCCAACCAAAGTGCTTGTCAGATGATCAAACAGAGTCTGAAGCCCCTCTTCTCCCAGAATCTGTAACTGTAATTTCTGTAACTTTCAAAACTTTCTCACCAACATTCACACCCACTTCATGCAGTGAGTGAGAACATATGTAAGGTTTGAGCTTTTCTCTCAAGTTCCCCTTTTTCATTTTTCATACAACTACTTCCATCACTTTTCTTTTATCTCAATGTTTGTAGCCATTTACCCATTTTTGATAGCCAACCTTTCTCCCCACCTTCAAGCATGTCTGTTCTGAATAGCTCTAAACACTTTGCCTTCCAACACGGTCGGACTACACTAAATATGAACTAGTTTATTTCATGCAAAATACCCACCCCTTTACAAGACCAGCCAACAATAACCAAGATGAAGTACAGATTCCCAAATTCAAAAAGGGAACATTTTAAAAGGTCAGATTTTAAATAACAGAAATGTTTGAATGAGATATGTCCACGATATGAGGGTAGTGTTCAGGCCTCCACATACTTTTGGCCACATAGTGTCAATTTGGTTAAACCCCTTTAAGGAGTGAAGCATGAATGGTGCCATAATTGTAACAAAGATCATTACAAGCCTACACACCATCTTTTGTCATATAAAGTCTGAATGTTCCCATTATCATTGGGCTCCAGGCCTGATGTTACAACCTCCTGTTGCAAAGTGAAGTTTGAGCAGATTGTACAAATGAGAAAAAATCATCTGTCTGGAGGCAGCAGTCCACTTTAGTCCAATAATCCAACTAATTTCAAAAGTGGTGCATGCTACCCGCTGGGCCAATAGATTGATGATCCATATGTGAAATGACACACCTTTATACAACCGAGATGAGTTTTTCATTTTACTGTAATCTCATTTAAAAAGGAGAGCCTGGAGTTTGGGCCAGGACTCCCCAGAGTAACTATTCAAAAAAAAGAATTTAACAAAATGGCCCATTATCTCTCTACCTTGGGACACAAGTCAAGTCTTGATGCATTAATGCTTATTATAATTTCAAACAACACATATTCTCCCCTTTTAAGTAAATAAAAGAGGAGTCCTCAGCCAGCAGTCCAAAAAAGTGTGTTATGCTCTCTTAAGGAATGGATTGAACTGTCTGAGCAATTCAAAACACCTCTGGCAAGTGCCATTATTGGGTGATCCAAATGTTTTTGTATTTGCTCTAAAAGCATGTCCCCACTTCTGAAATTTCAGAGGTGCCATTGCACTTTTCAGCATCTCAATCTATTGCTGTCTCATGCTACTGTCACAGTCTGAAATCAACTTGTCCTTTCCTTGAGTTTGTATTGATCCACAAAAGCATAGCCCTTACAGCGCACCAATGAGTCTTCATCCTCAGGAGCCCGCTCCACTGAGCATTTACAAGTGTTAATGTCACTACTGGCACTTTAGGACTCTTTGGTGTACTCACCAGAATGGAAAGTGTTAAAAAAGTAATTTCCAGGCCCAGTAGATTCACTTTTAAGTTAAAAAAAAGAACATTTGACACATTATTGTTGAAGTGCTGAGAAATCATCCATCCAATTCTTGCACTATTGGGGTTGTCTCATGAACCCCAAAAGCCCGACACTTCTGTACTGATAAAAACTTGGCAGTGGCTATGACTGTCACTCAAAAAAAAACCTTTAATAGCATCCTAGTCAGTGTGCGCCTGGCTTCAGCCCTGGCCAAGCGTATAGTTCATAGATATATGCATCTCCATAAGCTGGCTGTGATAGTCATTCTGCCATTGTCATAGTTTTAGCTCCTGCTGCTGCTGCCTTATTGAGTCCGCTCAACTCCAGCTGCTTTGAAATATCCTGCTAGTTCAGTGCTTTGTTTTTTAATAGTTCAATGTCACACTGCTATATCTCATTGTCTTCTTCATGCTCTCAAGCCCCCACACACAGTACAGTACAGTGTCTTTCTTCATAGACACATTACAACAGTAAATGCAGTGTTGTCTGATACTTTTATTGTAGCCTGCTCAGTTAATTTATCATGCACATTAAATGTTAAGGAACAGAGAACAGATAACTGAAAACAATAAAATGCAATAAATCTGTCACACCTACAATATAATGTATCTATTAGAGTGGTGTTTTATTGATAATTCGAGAATATTATGGTCCATACTGTATACCTTTTCTTCCTGACGTGCATTAGAGTGGCTTGACTACTGTGCTCTACTACCCTGTATCTCACTCAGTTGTCAGTACGGGGAAGAGAAGAGGCTTTGAAACACGAGAGAACCATTTCATTCAGTGGTTTCCTTTTTCCTCAGGCTTTACAGGACTTTTGCAGCTTTTAACATACAGCATGAAGCCCACCACACTGCATTTTGTACTCTCATTCCTCTAGATTAGTCTGAAGTTCTTTCTAGTAGTTTCAATCAGTCCATCTGCTGGGGTGACATTAAAGTTCACAGAGAATAGTTGACCTTTGGTTTTACTATAATTTTTTTTAAGATTTGTTTTGACTTTATTGAAGCAATGAACATTAGGTATCACTTGTTTATCAAAATGGCTTTATATAATTCCAGAATAAAACTGTATAAGGGTTTGAAAATTGGTGTTTAAGTTTCTTTCTAGATGCAGTGCTGCTTCTTTGGTGGCAGTATTTTAAAGTGCTACTTTGGTGTAAAGCCAGATAACAAGTGAATTATTTCACAGTGACTGCAGAGGGGAAAAAAATCGCAAGCCCAGTTTGAACAAGGGATTTTATAATGAGAACAACTATAAGAAAAATTATTGTGTCAGTTCTAAGCAAAGGGCAATTATCATGCAATGCTTGCATTGCTATTTTTCTGTCTATTTCATCATAACCCTGATGGCAGAAACTATCTAATGAATGTATATGTGATTACAGAAGAGCTAACATCGTAGCAATGTTGAAACATATAGGGAATTATTAGAAAACAGTGAGACGTGGCAGGTTAGGGTTAGAAACAGTAGCCATGTATTTGTTGCTGGCACTGACTACTGTACTGAATGTTTTTTAAATAGGACCAGTTGTTGGTCACACTGCAATATTAATTTTGTTTTTCTACTTACAAAAGTTATTTTAAAGCAGAAACTAACCCCATAGTTTTCACAAAAGGATTTAACTTTTCTGTAAATATCATTCTCGTGCTCAATGATAATGTGCCAAGAAATACCAAAACCCATTTTATTCTGTAACCTTCACCACCTCACTTTCAGTGTAGCCGTAGGAATATATAATACAGCAATTTCAATTTCTTCATTTGGCCATATCATCTGATATGTGCGACCGAGTGGGAAGTGGCGCTCGGAAATCTTGTTCCAGAACCCGCTGTAGCAGCTGGCGAGCTGGTGGCCGGCAGATGTGATAATGATACAGCGCACCAGCTGATGCCGGATAGCGGGCCACGACTCAGGCAGCTTTTAATAATTGATGGCAGCAAAGGCCCCGGATTGGCCAGTAATTGCATTACAGGTCACTTCTCAATAGCAATTTGTGAAAGTTGTGGTGATGTGTGCTGGGTGGCGATCAATAGGCACTGTCCAGAGAGGCAGTCTTTCCCTCCCTCTCCCTCTCTTTCTCATGCTCTCTCTCTCTCTTTGTTTATATGAAGGCAGGAAGTCTGGTGGAAACACTTTCTTTCAATGTTCTGTGCAACAACAACACTGGGGATTCTCTTACTCACAAATCAAAATACGAGCTTCAATTTAAGACTTCAGTCACTGTGAGCATCTGCTATACACATTAACCCCTTCATTTCAATTTTCTAGTGCTAGAGTATGTATAGCACCACTTACATGCCATGTCTATGTAGTTAGGTGAAAAGCTAGTTTAGCTTAAAGGTGAAAACAGTTGTATGTCTTCTGTTACTTTTATTTTATTTATTTAATTATTCACATTGACAAAGTTCATATTAACCTTTTTTTATTGGTATGGGTGGTTATTTTCCCTTAACTCATCAGTGCCTGGAGCAGTTAACTTAAAGGAATTTTCCAATTTAGAATCAACAGCGGTGCCACAACGCAGCTCGACCGTCAACAGTTTGGTCATCGATTCAAGTGTGTTACGCTAGTAGTGGCTATTGTAGCCTTGAGCCACTAGCCTCACACAGATATGAAGAGCAGAATACAGAGGTATGGTTAGCTCACATCTTTCTAAATCCACTTTTTTTTTCTTTTTTCAGACCAGTGAGCACTTGACACAGTTTATCAAATTTTTGTGGGAGCTCCCTCTACACTCACAATATGCAGTAGTACAGAATTTGTACTCTCCAAGACCTGTAAACAGACTTTGATGTGTAACATGGATGGAGTTCTCCTTTAATGTTTGTCAATGTTTGAGTTATTTCTGAGTCAATCTCATTTATAATTGTTGTCATTTTTGTTTGGAATGAATTCTGGCTCCGGCACAAGAAGATGACATCCCTATTCATTACCCCACCTACAAAGCTCTGACTGGCTCGACTGTTTTTCCAACTAGGGAGACAGCTGTCAATGAGCACAACAGCAGACCTATATGATTCACAAAAAAAATCAAAAACAGCAATAGCTCTGGAGGAGTCTGAGAAAATAACTCCCTCATGATGTCAGGGTTATTTCAGCTTGAGCTTGGAGACTACGGATTTGAAAGACAGAAAGACTGTGTTACAAACTTGGGTGAAACAGTTTGAAAGATGTATGAGTTCACCAGGTATGGAGGGACAAAAAAAGGTTCAATTTGCATGATGAGAAATGTAGGAGCTATTAACTTGACCCATTCAATGGGCTAAATATCAAGATATCTCTGCATCCTCTGCATTGATTTTGACAATTGTGTTTTTAATCTTTCTCTTGTGAGTCCCCCAACTTTTTGGAAGTGCAATACTAAATCACTAGAGTGCCCCTTTAAAATAACAATATATGGCATACGTGGCTTAAACTGAGAGAAAGAAAGCCTCAGGTTCAAGAAGTTCAAATAGTCACAATGCAGTGTTTTACTTCCCACTGTAGTAACAGACTGAGCCCGGTGCCCCCTCTGGCTCCCCGGCTGCACTCATTCTCATGGAAGTTATTTACTGTTTTAGCCACAGACTCCCTCCCCCGACACACACACACACACACACACACACACACACACACTTTGCTTCTCTTTCTCTTTTCCTGCTCCCATTTTTGATATCTCACCTGCTTTGACATGTAAACTATCACGGTGTCATCTCGATGCATCTGGTGTTCATTCTTTCCCTCTCTCCATCCATGTCCTCTCTCTTTTCCTCCTCCTGCTCCCTCTGCTGTGGCATGGAGAGCGGAAGATGAGAGGAGAGTGGAGGAGACAGTAGATTTCGAATGCTCTAAATACAGCCTCGACTTGTGTGGGGTGCTGTCATAAAAGAAGGGAAAGGGACAAGGGATGGTTCACTTATTTTAGTTATAGTGTGTGTGTGTGTGTGTGTGTGTGTGTGTGTGTGTGTGTGTGTGTGTGTGTGTGTGTGTGTGTGTGTGTGTGTTCAACTGTTTGCTTATGTGACCGAGTGTGCTTTAATTCTTGCAAACATCAACGATGCTCCCGTCTTTCCTCTCCTTCTCCCTCCCTCTGTCACTGTCTCTAATCCTCCTTTTAGCATAATTTTGTCTGCAATGCCTTTTTTTGTTTTTTGTCGTTATGCTCTGCCTTTGCTTGCCTGTCTGTTTTGGTGTGTCTCACCTCTCTTGCATGTGCTTGGCGGGGTGTGACAGCATTGAGAAGTCACCAAAGAGGTAAATGATGATAGGCCATCCATCATGCTTTATGGACTCTGTATGGTGCTGCCGTGGAGAGTGGCTGCACTGTGCAGTAACTCAGAACACTCTGTCCCTCCATATAACCTGGCAGGGGCTCTGCCGCTCGCCTCGCCTCTGCTGGGTGAGTGTTTATGTGTGTGAGACACAGGAAGAGCGTTGGTCTGACTCACCCACTTAAGTGTTTCTCTGTGTGTGTTTGTGATTCATTTCTCTCTGTGTGTGTGTGTGTGTGTGTGTGTGTGTGTGTGTGTGTGTGTGTGCATGAGTGAGGGGGGAACAGAAAGTAGAGTGTTTGTACACAATGCAAGACTGAGTGCAGGGAGCCTTCATTATGGCCAGATTTGCCACTGCTGGGAGCATCAACTCTGACCAGCAGATGTAACATGTTCTGTGTGTGTGTGTGTGAGAGAGAGAGAGAAAGAGTTTGTGTGCATGTGTGGTGTGTTTGCGAGTAACAATGCTGGAAATGTGTTGGTCTTACTGATTTGAACAATTTGAACAATGTTTATTCATTGTTTAAATTATGTTAATGAAAGAGACGGGTGCCATGTATTTGCTATATGATACTCTGCTCTACTGATATTTTAGTTTCTGTCTATCTTCATACACATGCTATGTAATATTATATTGAAAGAGTTGATCAATATTCCCTCTTCTCCATGTTGGCCATATGGTGATACCTTCCTAACAAGATTACACTATAAAGGTGTTTTCAAATTGAACGTAAAGCAAATTTTAGAAGCAATGTGATTGCATTTTAAGTCAATTCAAAGACGCCAGAAGAGGGGAATTCATCAGGGGAAGAGAATTGAAACATGTCTGTCTGAGTTGGAAAAGAAATTGCACTTATGATTCATAAGATGAGAGGAAAAAGGGGAGTCATCTGAGGAAAAAAGAACTGAGGTTTTGAGATCAGTTGGAGGGTGAGCTGTTACAGAAATACACACAAAGCCAGTGTCCCAACAGACATGGTCAGTGCGTACATTGCTAGCTAGACAGTCTGTTCATTGACAGAGTACATAGTGAAAAAATGCAGTAGTGGTCAAATTTGCGTAAATAACGCAGAGGCTTTAGCAGTCTGAGTCTGAGCTGTGGTAAAGGGATACTTTCTGGTTGCATGTAGGCTTGTTGCCAGGACGCAACACTGGAAGCAAACCTACACACAGCTACCTTGAGGAGGGGTTGGTTTGGCTACATCAGACTGCTGGAGCATCATATTGTCCTGCATTTTGTCTTCTTTTTACTTACCATGTAGTAGTGTCAGAAAGGGAAAAATGACAAATTCTGAACCTATCCTTTGATAAAGTGCACAAATGTTATTTACACAGCAACAACTGTACCAGTTGGCTTACAGCAATCTAAATCTTCACATCCATATCACTCTCCTTTTGCCTCTTCATATGTCTCTCTCTCCATCCGTCTCTTCCATAACCCCCTCCCTCTGGTGAGCCCTTTCACACTTTTTTTTGTCGCCTTTCCACATGGAAGAACAATTCTCTGACAGAGTTCACTCTGCCTCTCTCTCTCCGCCTTCCTTTTCCACACCTCCTCTCCTTGCTACCACTCTCTTAGATCCAGAGGGAATCACACTGTCTGAACCAAATGTGCCACAAACTTGTCAGATGATGTTTGTTTTCACCCCCTTCCCTTACCTCTTCTTCAGCGTGCGTGTGTTTTAACTCTGTCTACATATTTGACAAAGGGCTGCGACATGCGCTGCACATCAATAGAATGAAAATGTGCAGCGTCATTATTGAAATAGGAATCTGGA